>PITA01008371.1:0-31057 GCA_004023965.1 Spilogale gracilis
CCTGCACCCCCCAGCTACGTGCATGCCCCCAGCCGCCTGCGTTCCCCCAGCTGTCTCTATCCCTCCCCAGCCACCTGCCCTCCGTCTGCACAGGTCTGCACCTGCTCTGCTGCTTTCCAAATGCCTCTTAGCTCCTCATTCTTGTGTTTGACGGGTTTCCTTGTGCCTGAGGGGAAGGGATAAGTTAGGAACCCAAGTTTCTGGTCATGATGTAGACGAGGTTGAGCTTGCCCTGCACTAGAAAAGCAGAGGCTTTTTTCTGTGTTTGGGGTGTTGTTTTGAATCATACAACACAAGTCATGACCTTGTTGATTCCTTTCTTCTCTGTAACGAGAAAACGGGTTGGTCAGCCTCGTGGCTCGCTAGGCTACTGGAATGGGTTTGGAGCTACAGTGAGAAGCTGCTGGTCAAACCTGCTGACCGCTCGCCTCATCTTCCTGCAGATGAACATGTCGCCTGCTTCTCTCGCCAACCTGTACGAAGAGGACTTCAAACAAGACATGGCAGCCTTGAAGGTGAAGGGCGTTGCTGAGTCTTCTCGCCGCGAGGGGGCGTGAGCGCTGGAAGCCCGTGTCGCCCGCTGACGCCTTTCCCCAGGAAGGTCATCTCTCCTGTGCTTTCAGGTCCTCCCGCCGACGGCGTACTTGCGGGTAACGGAAAACATCCCTGAGATCATCTCCTTCATCGAAGGGATCATTGCTCACGGGCATGCTTACTCCACAGCACAAGGTGCGGCTTGTGTCACTTACCATGGGGTGAATACCAGGGGGATCTGGAGAGGCTGGGCTCGTGTCTGCGAGCTGTTGGAGCTGCCGGATGAGTCACTGCGTCTTCTGGCTCGCCGCGTTGTCGGGCCGAGTGCCGCCCGCGCCCGGTCCTCCTGCTCCCCGGCCGGCTCGCCTGCGGCTGACCGGCGACAAGGCGTCCTTCCAGCACTTCGTGGCTGCTGGCGTGGGAACTGCTGCTTCCTGCGTCGCGTTTGCTCCTGCCGGGGTCCCCGTGGCCCTCAGCCACGCCTCCCTCTTTCCAGCTCTTTCCGCCCAAGTCCCTCCCGTCCTCACCGCCCGACCGAGCTTTCCCCTTCCCGGGCCGCTTCTCTTCACTCCGGCTGAAAGCGACATCCAGCCTGGGCTTGGTGCGTGTGCCGTGCCCCCCGGGCCCGGGCTGTCCTAGCTTGCTCTTCGTGCCCTCGTGTTCTGTCCCTCCTGGGGTCATAAAAAACGCTCGTTTTTAGTGAATGACCCAGTAGCGTGCCCAGCCCAGACTTGGGGTCTTGTGATGCTTGTTGAGAGTCAGTAACAACGTAGAAAGCGAGAGAACAGACACCGTTTCTGCGGGTTACTGATGGGAAGCCCCCTTCTTTCAGGGTCCTACCTCGTGCCTAGACCCCTGTGAGGGGTCCCCGGTCCCCAGATGCGGGTGCTGCCTTTCTCAGTCACCTGTGCACACCCCAAAGTTGCAGCTGCCTCACTTTACCTGATGTGCTGTTTAGATTTTGTCTCCAAGACAAACTTGTTTTTAAGGGGCCTGGGTAACTGAATTGGGGTTTTCCCTGGAAAATACAGGTGTTGTTTTGCCGCTGCTGGGAAACACGAAGTGAGACCAGCAGCCCAGAGTAGCGTCCCGGGCGCGGAGGGTCCTCGCGGCAGACGCGGCTGTGCATTGCTTCATGACCGTGCTCTGTCATAAGCGTTTAATAGTGATAACGGGGACACAGAGTAAGTTGGCCCTGACGCAGATGCCGTTGATTTGGACTTTCTGACAATCCCATAAACTCTGAAAAGGTGATAGAGGAAAGGGGCCACGCGAAGGACTGAGAAATTCTTAATTTTCAGTAATCGTGCATAGTCCTTTTCAAACTGATTGTTCTTTATTATTTAAATTTTACTTCGTCAACACAGCGCAGAGGAGTTTCTGGAGTAGAATTGGGTGATTTCTGGTAGAATTGGGTGATTCTGAGAAATGATGAATTCGTTGTTACCTTTATAAAACAGGCAACGTCTACTTCGACCTGCAGTCGACGGGGGACAAGTACGGCAGGCTGGTCGCTGTGGCCCCCAGTCCCGGCGGAGAGCCAGGTGGGTGGAGCCCAGCCCCCGCCTCGGGGTCCGCGGTCCACGGCGGGCTCGGCCGCTGAGACCCGCTGATGGCGCCCCACCGCCCATGCCTGCTGCATTTCAGTTTTATTCATTGTTTTCAACAAGAGGGGACTTCGGAGTGTGAAGAGGTTGTGAGTCTCTTCCCCGCCGGGTGCTCGGCCCTTCTCCCCACAGGAACAACACCCTGCTGCCGCGCTTTAACCTTCTTCCCCTCTGGCTGTCATGCTCAGTCCCAGCTGTCGGGAGCCCTACTCCGCCGTGTAGCCCCTCCTCCTGTATTCCAGTTGGTCCCTACATTCTCTTCCAGTCCAGTGTTGTTGGATTGAAGTCATTCTTATGGTGAAGTCTGTAGGTAGAAGTAAATTTAAAATAATTTTTTTTTAAAGATTTTATTTATTTGACAGAGAGAAACACAGCCAGAGAGGGAACACAAGCAGGGGGAGTGAGAGAGGGAGAAGCAGGCTTCCCGCCGAGCAGGGAGCCCGATGCGGGACTCGATCCCGGGTCTCTGGGATCATGACCTGAGCTGAAGGCAGATGCTTAATGACTGAGCCACCCAGGTGCCCCTAAAATAATTTTTAAAAATTTTAAATTAAAAATGTTAAATTTAAAAAAAGTACTATTTAAGAGAAGCAAGTGAAGACAAGCAAAAACCCCACAGACAAATTGTCCAAGTAATTGTTGTGTTTAGATGTTATCCTCTGCTCTGTAAATGATGCCATTTTGTTTTTCATTTTTATTTTTTAAAGACTTTATTTATTTGACAGAGAGAGAGCATGAGCTGGGGGAGAGGGAGAGGGAGAAGCAGGCTCTCCACTGAGCAAGGAGGCCGATGTGGGACTCGATCCTGGGGCGCTGAGATCATGACCTGAGCTGAAGGGCCGAAGGCAGACACTTACCGGACTGAGCCACCAGGTGCCCCAACGATGCCATTTACATTTAATTACTAACAGTATCTAACTCCTCAGTTACTCCCACTCGTGAGTGTCCTGCTCCCTCCGGTGGCCAGAACCGAGCGCGGCTAGACCCGCGTGCGGGTTTCCTGCTGTGCCCTAGGGAGGCAGAGGACGTGTTTCTGAGACACGTGTTCCAGCATCTGCCGTGCTCTCCTATTGAATAGACTTCAGGGGCCTGGCGGGTGCCGTCGGTGGGGCGTCCGCCTCTTCGCTTCCGCCGGGGCCGTGATCTCAGGGTCCTGCGATAGAGCCTCGCGTTGGGCTCCGTACTCACTGGGGAGTCGGCTTGAGTTTCTCTTTCTCTCCCTCTCCCCTTCTCTACGCCTTGAAAATAAGTAAGTCTTTTAAAAACAATAGACTTTATTTAGGGCACTTTTAGGGAGGAAGCAGAGATTTCCCACACTGCCCTGACCTACTCAGTCACAGCCTTCCCTGTCCATGAACGTCACGCACCAGAATGGGACGTCTGTCACAGCACGTGCAGCTGGCCCCGAGTCCGCGGCTTTCGTGAGGGCTCGCACTCCGCGCGGCATATTCTGTGGGCTGCAAATACACTGACGTTCGTCACAGAGCCGCAGGCCTCCCCTGGGCCCCAGCTGCTCAGACCCCGTCCCTCCTCACCCCGGCAGCCCCAGGTTTACTGTCTGCGTGGTCTGGCTTTTTCTAGAACGCTGTAAGGTCAGAATCGTACAGTGCGTGGCCTTTTCAGACTGGCTTTCTTCCCTGAGCGCACGTTAAGTATGAATGTGCGTGTGAGCCCCCAGGTCCCACCGGGGCCCAGGCAGGGGTAGAACCCCTTGGGGATGAAGGACGCAGCCGCCTTCCGTGTCTCTCTAGAGCGCGATAGCTCATTCCCTTTGCGTGCTCGTCCAGATGTGGCTCGGTCTGCGCGTCCGCTCCCTGCCGGGGCGTCATGGCTGCGCCAGGCTTTAGCAGACGGAGCCCAGTCGTGGCTCGTCCAGCCGACGACCGTCACCTAACCCTCCTCTTCTGGGTCCTCTTGCTCCTCGCATGTCATCGACACTCTGATGACTTTTGTTCTCTGTGGTTGTCTTTCTGGGCGGAGAAGTTGCTCTGAAACCCATTTGCTGGCAAACAGCTTTCTCAGGAGCATAAGGCCGGCACCCAGCTCAGCTCAGAGCGTCACAGGGAAGAAATGTCCATGTTTGCTTTGCAAAGTCCCCAGTGTTCGGCCTGCTGACACCGGCCTCGCCTCCGTGCTGGGACCCCCTGCTCCGAGGTCCTTCAGCCGTCCCGGGGGCCGGAGAGGAGCCGCATCCCTGGGGTGGCCTGGCCGTGCTCTGGGGGTTCACCTGTTGTGTACACTCGCCCCTGATCCGTCCATTCGCTGTTGGCAGTTGCTTCGGACAAGCGGCATGCCGGCGACTTTGCCCTGTGGAAGGCAGCCAAGCCCCAGGAGGTGTTCTGGGCCTCTCCTTGGGGGAGGGGAAGACCCGGCTGGCACATCGAATGTTCCACCATCGCCAGGTAAGGTTTTGTTCTGTGCAGGCTGGCGCAGTACCGCACGTGGCCAGCAGAGGGGGCGGGTGCGAGCAGCGGCCGCAGGGAAGAGGGGGAGGGAGGGAGGGAGGGAGGGAGGCCCTTCTTAACATTAACTTTCTAATTTTACTTCCAGTGGAGTTAACATACAGTATTTCTTTTTAAGATTTTATTTATTTATTTGATAGAAACACAGCGAGAGAGGGAACACAGGCAGGGGGAGTGAGAGAGGGAGAAGCAGGCTTCCGGCCGAGCAGGGAGCCCGATGTGGGACTCGATCCCGGGTCCCCGGGATCATGACCTGAGCCGAAGGCAGTCGCCTAACCAACTGAGCCCCCAGGCGTCCCGTCCACTGTCTCCTAGGCAGTACTGCCCGTACTTGGTGGGCTACAGTGTAGACACAGCTGCCGTGCCCACTGGGAACCCAGGAAGTTCACTTGACTCACTTTACCGTGATGTTCTCATTGCTGCCTGGGTGGAACGGAGCCCGCGGGATCCCAGAGGCTCTCAGCCCTGGGTCCTGGGAAAGCCCGCAGGGGCTCTCCCGCCCGCGTGGCGCAGCGCCCAGGCGCTGGGCCTTTAGCCAGGACCTGACAGGTGAGCACGCAGTCCCCACTGTTTCGCTCTCACAAATACCCGCAGTGAAGGGCCTTCTCTCTGTTTCTGCAGGTGAGGGGTTTTAGTATCGTTAGTGACCCTTGATTTTCACATATCTGATGGGTGTCAGCTCATTGCAGACATTTATCATGAGCAGTTTTCAAGATTAGAGACATATGGAAAATGTCATTCAGGTGAACATCCCAGACTGCTGGCTGCACCCAGACATGAAGATCAGCAAAACCAGGTCCCCCCAGGTGTTCCCTGTGGGCGGCGCTGCTTGCTGGTGGATTCGGAGCGTGCACGTCACCAGGTGTAACTGTCCTAGGATCCGCCGGGCGCTGGGCGCCGACCCCAGCCTGTTTCTTCCCCTTCTCCCAGGTGGGAGGGCCTCGTACTCCATGACCTGCCTTCCCAAGTCGGTTGGTTGTACTGAGAACCTAGGAGGGGCGCTGCATTCCTCCTCCACGCCTCCCCTGGGCTGATGTGTGTACGGCTCTTACATGCATCTGGGAATTCCCGACACCTCACCAGGCACGGCCCAGCTTTGCATTAAAAAACCATGTCCAGGGGCGCCGGGGTGCATCTGCCTTCGGCTCAGGTCATGGTCCCAGAGACCAGGGATCGAGCCCCACATCCAGCTCCCTGCTCGGCGGGAAGCCTGCCTCTCCCTCTCTCGCTCCCCCTGCTTGTGTTCCCTCTCTAGATGTGTTTCTCTCTGTCAAATAAATAAAAATATTAAAGAAAAAAAACAACCATGCCCACTCCTCAGTCCTGCTGTACACGCTTATGTGTGTCTATAAATACTTCTGACTTAAAAGCAGTGTGGGGTATATATTGGGCCGTAAATAGATATTTATTTTGTAGATCCAAATAATTTCTCTACAGTAGGTAGAAAAGATTTAATAAATTTCAAATACAATATTACCATTAAATGTTTTTCTGGAACTCTAACAAAAATGGACTTTTATTCGTTCTTGGTGTTCTCGTATTCTCAGGTCTACATACGGACAAGGATAGAGATTAATATAATGAACACCATGGACCCACAGTTTAGCTTTATTTTTTCAGGTAACCCTTACGCCCAGTGTGGGGCTGGAACTCGTGACCCCGAGATCAAGAGTCACAGACCGAGGTAGCCAGGCCCCCCCCACCACTTAGCTCTGTTAAGTCCTCACGCCGCCGTGATCCCCGTGATCTCTGTGAAACGAATCACTCATTACAAATAGGAACAAATGAGGCCCTTCTGCTCTCCTCCCTGGTCCTGTCCCTCCGGTCTCACGCTCCGTGTGCCGTTGGAACTTCGGGGACCCAGAGACTGTCTGGAGCCCGTCACCCAGGGTGTACAGCAGCGGCCGGGCGCGCGTCCCCCACCAGCAGTGTGGGCGTGCTCTTTCCAAACCAGGCCCATGGGAGAAGAGTCGGCAGGAAGGGATCTCAGGGAGGCTGTGGCATCTTTGGAAATACCTGTTTCGGGGACACGTGGCTGGCTCTGGGCAGATCCTGCAGCTCTTGGTCTTGGGGTTGTGAGTTCAAGCTCCACGTTGGGGGTAGAGTTTACTCAGTAAAAGAAAAAAAAAAGGAACGATCTGTTTTTGACCATATTTAGAGAACTCAGGAGTGGCTGCACCCCTACCCCCACTGAGCTCAGGGTGCAGGGCAGGTGGGGGCCTCGGGAGCGCCACGTTCTCACCGTGCTGACGGCCACGTTCTCACCGTTGTCCAAAGCAGCACCGCTCAGACTGGTCCCCAGCAGGTGCTCTGGGGACAGAGTTAAACAGGCTTTGGGGGTCTGGCCAGCTCCGTGGTCCCAGCAGCCCTGCTCGTGTAGGGTACAGTTTGGGGGACAAGAGGTTTTTCAGGAACGCAAGTGTTAGAGCCGAAATGCTGGTCACTGAAGTGTGATACTTTGAATTCAGTTACCCTGTTACTCACACGTGATCCCTAAATAGTTCTACTTTCAGAAGCCACAGACCTTCTTTTGATTTTACAGTGCTCTTGTGATAAGGTTGGAAAACCACCAACCTCCATCTATTGATAGGTGCACTACCCAAGCGAGCACTGACCTCTACCTATTGAAAGAAAAGGTAATTTTGTATGTTTTTTAAAAGCATATATCCAGAACAAAGAGCATTAAGTCTCTCTACTAGGAGGCTGAGCTCTGAACTAGAGATCTGTGAAATAAAAACAGTTTTTATTTATTAAAGTGCAGTTTGTGTGTGTCTTGGTGAGTCAGCACCATGTTGACTGTAAGTCGCCGTCCGTGTGCCGGTTGCAGAGAGGCCGGGAGGGTGAGGGTGAGCCCCGGAGCTAACCCGTGTCTCCGCACTGTTCCGCAGTCTGGTCTTTGGAAGCCGGCTGGACATCCACTCAGGCGGGGTCGATCTCGCTTTTCCGCATCACGAGAACGAAATCGCCCAGTGCGAGGCCTTCCATCGGTGCAGGCAGTGGGGAAATTATTTTCTGCATTCTGGTAAGTCACAACTTCACGTCGATTTGTTCCATTTCGGGTCTGTCGGTTCTCTTTACTGCTGAGACCGCCCCGTTGGCAAACGCGTGCCTCCGACGACGGTGAGGCAACTGTTGTCTCGCCCAGCGTCTGGGATCCAGGCAGTGGCTGCGAGCCTCCCCAGATCGGAGTGACCAGTGTGCCTTTTTGGAAGAAGTGTGGGCCGAGTAGGTCGTGGGGACCGCTCTCCGTGCTGGGGGTGGTGGCAGAGGCACAGGGGCTGGGGGCGCGGGGCTGCTTGACGTTGCTGGGCCGGTGAGCCCCGAGGCTGCCACGGTTCCCTCACCCCGGCCCTCCTGGGAGGCGCCCCCACCGCGACCGCCCCACCGCCTCAGCCCTGGGTTCCCCGCACGGCCAGGGAGGCACCTGCTTCCAGCCTCCCAGGTGGGGCCCACCAGTGGCCGAAACCCTGCATTTCTGCCAACAACGCAGCTTGCTGGCTGAGTCCCCAACTAGGACCAAGGCCTGACGCTCCTGGTTCCATGGGTGAGCGCTGCCCAGGGGCTGCAGAGGTGACCCTGGGGCCCGGCATGTGCCGTGCTCTCCCTCTGGCAGGAGGGCTGGAGGGGAAGGCACCCGTGGAATAAATGTGCACAGAGCCCATTGGGCAGAGACCCTCCAGGGACCGAAGTGCCACGTCCTGTCCCGTCTCAGACGCAGGGACACGGCACCTCGTCAGCCATCGGGCCAGCTGCAGCCGGATGCCCGAACACCTGTTGTGGCCATGCTCCCGTGACCCTGTATTCCCCGCGTGGGGACCTGCGGGGCACCCAGCGGTGAACACGGGCCTGGGACGGAGAAGCCCCTGACTTGGGTCCTCCTGTCTTCACATATGTTGAGGTGAAGGAGTGCCAGGCTCTGGAGAAGCCCGCGAAAACAGACTGCAGCAGGAAATCGAGTTAGTCCTTCTCAGAGACCTGCAGTTCCGAGCGTCCGAAGTCCGTCAGACCCTGCCGGGTGCCTGGGCTGCAGGAGCAGAGCTCTGGCCTCTCCGGGGCTGCGGAGGGCCCGTGTTTCCAGGGCGCAGGAGGGGAGCGGGGGCAGGAGAACGTCTGCTGGGGGGCTGCACGGGGCTGTCCGCAGGGGACAGGACAGACCCCACGCCCTCGAGCAGGTGCAGCTGTGGCTTCCCTCCTGGGGGTACCGCCCTTGGGCGACGCGGACGCAGGTGCTTGCCTCCTGCGCGTGAGTGCGGCTGGGAGGCCGGCTTGCAGCCCTGGCCATGCCCCCTTCGCCCACCCAGTTCAGAACAGATTACTATTTTTGTTTCAGGGCATTTGCACGTGAAAGGCAAGGAAGAAAAAATGTCCAAATCGCTGAAAAACTACGTTACCATTAAGGTAAGAGTGCACCGCTGATCTGTCCAGAGGGCTGCTGCGTGGGGCGATGCCCAGACTCTGATCCCCAGTGCTCCCCGCCCAGACAGGCTTCCTTCCCTCCACGTTTGTTTCTCGTGGTGAAAGCGTGCGGCGCCAGCCCGGCATTCTGGTTCTCGGCCAGGCCCCCCGCCTTCTGTGGCCGGCCTCCCCACGGACGTCTGTGTTCGGACGCTCACGCCACCTTCCCCCCACCCTTCGTCCACACAGTCCCCCGAGTCCCATTTACCCGTGTGTCCCACTGCACCCACCTGTTGGCCTGTGGCTTTGGGGTTCGCTGCGTCGGGGGGCTGAAGGCCGGCGTGTGAGTGTGCACACGAATGGCACACGTGTGAACTCACGGGGTACTTCAGACGCTTTGGTCTTCGTCTTTGGGCTCGGAGAGCTAAACGTAGTTGTAACTGCAAATATTAAAATGACGAGGACAGTTACCAGACCTTCAGCCCTGAACACACGAGGCACTAGCGGCCTTCCCCTGGATGTACACACGGTCACCCCGTGTGCGGTCTCCCCGCCGCCGTCGGGAGCGTCGGAACCTGTGTCCTGCACCCGCGTCCTTCCCCCTGCGGCTCCCCTCCTCACGGGGGCTGTCGGTCCTCTCTCAGCATCACAAGAGGGCTGAGCGCTGGACAGGAAGGTGTGTTGAGGGACACAGAGACCACATCCACATGACTTACCACAGCGTCACGTCTGTCATCAGCCGTCCTGATCCCTGTGCCGGAGTGTACTGGAACACTCTCACAGGCACGCGTGTCCGGGGAGGCACAGCCGGAGAGGCTTTGGTCCCGCCGCATACCCAGGCATCCCTGAAGGCCATGGGGCGTGTCCCCTGCGGACCGGGGGTGCTGGAAGCCAAAAGGGGGCACCCCTCATATGTTAGTCTTCGTACGCTTTCCTTAAATCGGAATGTTGAGTGTTGGACACATTTTCCTACAGAAAAGTCAAACGTAGGTCCTCGCCACACCGCTCCAAGCGTCATCGCTCTGCTGCGTGAGCTGCACTTCCTGGCCCGACGGCAGCGGCGGGCACCCGTGCGGGCTCGGTGTGTCCTCACACGGTCACTGAGCCGTCGCACAGCAGGGACGCTTCCCTGTGTAGCCCACGTGCCGACACGTCAGCAGTCACTCCTCAGCGTGAGGGACCCCGTCCGTGCCCTCACTCTCCCGCGGGTCCCAAGGTTCCATAGCCTTGATTTTCTTTCAAGCCAGGACCCAGGGACGGTTCCTGTGTCGCGCTTGTGTGCTGTGCCTTCCTGGGCTTCCCAGAAGAGGTTTCGTTGTGGTGAAACACACAGGACACTGAAGCCACCGTCGTAACTGCTGTTACGTGCACAGCGCCCACCCCGTGCGCGGGAGAGCTCCAGAGCTTTCTTGTCGGGCCAGACTGAACCTCCCCTGCCCCGCAGGTCCCCGGCGGCCGCCCCCGCTCCCTGTGCCCGTGACCTTGAGCGCTCCGGGGAGCTCGTGGAAGCACAGACACACGGTGCTTACCCTCGTGACGGGCCTGTTCACTCGGCGTGCCGTCCCCGGGTTCGTCGGGGCCGCCGGCTGTAGGGCCGAGCGACGCTCTGGGTGCGGCCGGCTGATGGTGTGCTTTTCCCTTCTGCTCTCAGCGGTCTCTCTGCTGCTGTTTCCCAGCTGGTGTCGACGTCTTGAAGACACGGGCCAGTTTTGTTACAAGACGTCACGGTTCTCTGTGGTGTCGCGTGGCTTGTTCTTCTGTCTCCCGCTCTCCGTGGGCTGAGCCTGGTGGGAGCACGCCACCCATGGTGCCGGGGGCTCCGCCCAGCAGCCGTCGGGGGGCCGCAGGGCCAGGCGGTCCCGCCATTGGTGGGGCTGGGTCTGAGAACTGGGGTCAGCGGTGGCCACCTCTCTCTGACGAGCCGGTTCTTATCTCCTTTCTGTGTGCGTGGGCAGCCAGTGAGGCCATCTGCCGTGGGGCGTCCTGCCCCCGACAGCCTGCCGCCTGAGCTGTTTGGGTCCATGGGTGGCTTCGCCCCATCGTGCCCGTCAGCGGTGCTTGTGAAGAAGAAGGGGATTCGTCAGTTCTCTTTTTAGTATTTCCAGAAGTTCAGCTTCTGCATGTACTTCCTGTATTATCAGTTGTCTTTATTCTTTTTGTGCTGAACTTATCCCAGATTTGACCTGGGGGAAGGCAAGGAGGAGGCTCTCCCTTGACTGCTTCCTGTGTCCCAGGGAAACGTCCCATGTGCGTCCGTGCTCTCGGCCCTCTTTCCCTTTGCGTCTGGCCCCAGAAGTGCCCCTTCTCCACGGAGCTCACTGTCTTTGTGCGGACATGGAATTCTGAGCCAGGATCCGGGCATTTGGTGTGTCTGCTGCAGCTGGAGTGACATTGCTTCCAGGCCTCTTCAGGGGACGAGCTGGCGGAGGAGACACACACACACACACACACACACACACACACACACACGCAAGGTCTTCCGTCGCTGGAGTTCGTCGTGAGCCTCTGGTCTCCCACAACAGGACAGGCTTCTTTTAGCTCTTTCCTTCTTTTCCTTACAACAGCGTACCAGCCTCATGCTTTATCTTAAAATTGGCATGTTTCAGAATTGAATACCAATATTCCTAATTAATGTAAAACTACTGAGTTTTTAAACTTTAGTTTAAAATTTAAGATTTTCTTGCAACTCTTATTTTAGTACCAGTCTTACCGAGACATAATTCACAGATGAGAGACTTCACGCTGGACCCCGTATTATTCAGAGGCTCCTAGCGTCTTCACGGAGTCGGGCAGCCGTCACTGCCGTCTACTTGACACGCTCCCCACATGCGTGTGAAGCACTCACTCTCCCCCCCCCTCAGCCCCCAGCATCCCTGGTCTTTCTGCACCCGTGGGCTTGCCAGTGCGGGGCTTGCGTTTCCTGTCACTCTCAGCCGCTGGCCCGGGGCTCACGTGGCGGGCACACACCTGCGTGGGCAGAGAGTAATGATTTGCCGTGTGGTGTCCCCCTTGGCTGCACAGGGGCTCATATGTTAAGTCCGTTTCCAGTTGGAGGGCATCTCTTCCTTTTTCCTTTATTCTCCAAAAACATGAGGTGTTGTCCGAGTTCATTGGGGAGCATGGAGGGAAGCACCCGGGACGCCATCCCTAGAGCAGCTCTCCTGTCTGGCTGGTTCCCAGGTCACCATCCCTGCGTTCGCTGTGACAGGAAGAAGCCATCTGTGGAAGCCTTCTCTCTTCCTTACAGAGCATACCGTGTGCCCCAGAGCGCACCGTGCTTCTACCCCTTCCCAACAAGCATAACATTTGGTTCTGATTTTCGAAGGAATGGATTTCACGGCGGGAAGTTTGCAGACTGCAGACCAGGCGGAGAAGCCTGCAGCGGGAGATGCAGAGCTGCGGAGCTGCGGAGCGTGGGGCGTCCACATCCTCCCTGGCCATGCTCCCTAGCTGCCCATGCTCTTCAGAGTAGCCGTCACCAGCTTCTTCGCGAAGCACGTGTATGTGAATACATTTCTCGGTTTTTTCTTTCCACGCAAGTGATTGTGCTGTTTTGCACTTGCTTTATCCACGTAATGAATGTTTGGGGTCAGTTTCTTCCATATGGAGTTAATTCTTCTGAATGGCGGGGTTGTCCATTGCTCCTTAAACAGCACCCTGATGATGGTCATTTCAGTTACGTCGGCTGTCCTCCCACAGAGTGTGCATTTTAAATGTTCATTGGTATCGCAGCGTCTGCATTACTTCTCACAAGCACTTGGGGCCCATGATGGTGCTGTAGCATCACGAGCAGTGCGGCAGAAAGGCCATCAGAGGATGTGTGCATGCACAGTGTTCTGGGTAAAGCCTGCATAAAGCACCCAGCTTCCTGCCAGCTCACGCCACCTTAACTCGTGAGCTCACCGCGTCTATTGGCCAGGGTCACCGCCTGATGGCCGAGTGACCGGGAGGTCGTGCGCACCACCTCCGGGCCTCCCGGCACACAGGTTTGATGACATCTTGTCTGTGAGGGAGCTGTGTTTGGGCTGTGCATGGAGGTCAAGCAGTGGGAGGAACAGGTTAAAGCATGACCACAAAGACCAACAACACGGAGGCCTCATCAGTCACAGGGAGGGCGACCCAGGTATTCAGGGCCATGAGGAGGAAGGTACAGTGCTTCCCTCCTCCCTGTACCTTTCCCAGCTTCACTGAGGTATATCAACAGGTGCGCCTCTGTGTACCTAGAGCGTACGTGATGATTTGATACGTGTATGTGGGATGAACTGTCTGCACATGAAGGTTAGTGAACACGTCTGACCCCTCACATAGCAACCTCCGTGTGCGCTGAGAACACTTATGATCTACTCTTGGCAAGTTTCAAGTACATGGCACAGTATTTTTAATTATACCCACCGTGCTTTCTGCTAGAGGTGCAGAGCTCTAGCTTCATCGTACAGCTGAAAGTTTGTATTCTTTGACCAGCATCTCCTCATTCCCTTCTGCCCCCAGCCCCTGCAAACAGCATTCTGCTCTGTTTCTGTGAGTGCAGCTCTTGATTTTAGCCATCATGACAGGTGGGAGGTGGCATCTCATTGTGGTTTTGACCTGCGTTTCCCTGATGAGTGATGTTGGTCATCTGTATGTCGTCTTTGGAGAAATGCCTGTTCATGTCTTCTGCCCATTTTTGAATCAGGTTGTCTTTTGCTGTTGAGCTGTATGAGTTCTTTATGTATGTTGGATACTCACTTCTTATCAGATACATGGTCTGTGATTGCCTTCTCCTGTTCCGTTGGCCACCTTTCTGTTTTGCTGATGGTCCCCTTTGCTTCGGAGTTGGATGTGTCGGCGTTTTCATTCTGTCATCATAAGCAGTTAGTCCCCAGGGACGGAATGCTGTAGACACTAGCCCACAGAATTTTCTTGGCCGCCCTGTAACTCCGCCACAGGAGCCCCCTCCCCACCCCAGTGGTGACGGAGACATCTTGTCCTGTTCCTGGGGTTTGGAGAACTATTACCTTAGATTTCTGAATACACACTGAGGTTAATCTGAATGAGCCCATATTCTGACTGGGAGGTGAAACCCTAAAATCTTTTTAGGATTTTAAAGGGAGTTTAAATGAGTGAAATAGAGTTTAGGCGTGAAATAGGAGAACATTGCTACCCAGAAAATAGAAAATACTAAGTGGAAGAGAGATTTTCTTTTTTTTAGAAAAATCAAAGTGCTTCAGCAGATGTAAACAGCCATAATATTTTAATTTTTGTTTTTGTTTTGGGTTTTTTTTTAAATACTTTTACTTTTTTTTTATTTTTGAAGATTTTATTTATTTATTTGAAAGAAACACAGGTAGAGAGGGAACACAAGCAGAAGGAGTGAGAGAGGGAGAAGCAGGCTTCCTGCCACGCGGGGAGCCTGATGTGGGGCTTGATCCTGGGACTCCAGGATCATGACCTGAGCTGAAGGCAGACGCTTAACAGCTGAGCTACACAGGTGCCCCAGTACTTTAAATTTTTTAACTGAATGCACAAATATGAGCAGAAGGGCAATAGAGAAGGAAAAGGTTTCCAGTTCAAAGGAAGCACAAATGTGTAAAGAACATGGCATGGTCTCCACTCCACCGGCAGGTGGGCCGTGGGGGCAGTTCAAGGCTGTGTAAGAGGACTTGCTACCGTGGACCTGTGAGAGGCCCCACCGCGCTCCTGCCATGGAAACAACTCCCCACCGCCTCCAGACTTCCGCACATCAGACATCTGGCAACGGCTTATGAAAAGCAACAACAGCGACAACAGCAGTTGAAAAACCAAAAAGCACAGGAATGGAGGCGTGGCAGTTGGGGAATAGGGAAAGCAACCCATAACAAGCTATAAAACAGTTGGGTCCGTGCTTTCCAAAAAGAATTCTAAAGAAATGATTTGAACACAAGGGGAAAAGGCAAAGAGGGTGGTCAGAAGGCCCTGTGCGTGCTGGTGAGCAGCCGTCCACATGCCCCTCTGTTCCAGGCATAAATCCAGACCAGCGCTCGGGTCCAGCGGCGCAGACCCCGGGCATGGGGAGCCTGTGTACGTGAGTGCTCGGCGAAGCACCACTCACGTGCGTGAGACCCAGAAGCGTCTCCAAGTACCACCATGGGGAAGTGAACTAGCAAATAAGACCCAAGAAAGACAGCATGGACAGGAGCACAGAGCTGGGAGCTGGGGTGGAGCCTCGGGGGGTCTGGTTTTCTGTATTCTGAGCCTCGTGTGGGTCACCGGGGCAGGTGACACTGTTCGATCGCATTACCCCGCAGCACCTTGTGAGCGGTGACGTCTGGTGTGCGGGGTTTCCTAGCTGCTCACACCGTCCGTGGCGCGGTAGCTACACTGTGCGTCTGCTCGTCCTGTCCCCGGGAAAGCTGTCACTGTACCTGCTCCGGCAGCCGGTGAAGCAAGGGGTCAGCTTAAGGCTGTCACTGCTCCTAGGGGAGCCACCTGCCGGAGCTGGTGCGGGGTCCCGGCCACTGTGTCCCCCAGCTGTCACACTCTGGGTCACTCTTGATGAGCGGAGTTCAGAGATAACTGCTAGACATGGAGCAGGTTCTCAGAGGGGCTGAGGACGTCTCTTCTTACTCCCGGAGGATCCACGGCGAACGGACAGGGTGGTTTCAGGTTTTGCCCCGAACTCCGTGTTGTCCGACGGTCCTGCCGGGGCCGCCTTGTCCATGGTGCCAGCGTTGGCCAGTGGCGGCGTGGCCGAGCACGTCCCTGGCCAGCGGAGTCCCCAGCCCCCGGGAGGTCCCTGCGGGCTTCTCTCCGCGGCCACCGCATGGAGCTTTCGTTGAGCTTCACGCGGTTTCACCAAGTCCTGCTGGGTTTCCCCAGTTACCGTCCCGACACAGAAGGGTGGCGCTTCTTGATGTAGACGTTCTGCAAGCCGTCCGGAGAAGGCAGGTCCCTGTGTGCTCCCCAGGAAACCTGCTTCACCTCGGCGCCAACGAGCCGGGCAGCCCCTCCTCCTGCGCCCCTTCCCTCGCTTGGGCCACCGCGTGTGGGAAGGGGCTCCCGAGGGCCACGACAGCACAGACCCCCCGCGTCAGCACGGAGCCGGGGCTGTCCCCTGCGGGAATGTGGGGGGCGGTGCGCTAATAGTCTGGAAACAAAATGAAGCCCTTCGTAAAAATCCCTGACTGGCAGGCGCGATCAGCTCACACGGTTGTATGGCTGCAGTTCCCCATTTCCCACCACTCTCTCCGCTAGGACTTCCTGAAGACGTTCTCCTCTGATGTCTTCCGCCTCTTCTGTATGCGGAGCTGCTACAGGTCAGGTGAGCGGGACGAGAGGCCTCGGACGGCGTCGGGGGAATGGCTGAGCCCAGGCTAATGCCTGAAAGGAAGCCCGAGGATGCAGCACTGGGGAGCGTCATCCCAGCTCCAGCCAGAGGGTTCCAGCAGCGTGTCTCTTGGAGGCTGTGGGTCTTCGGGTCGGCCCCCCGCTCTCCTCTGTGTGGGTCTGGTCACGGGGCCCAGGCGGGGGACGTGTTCTCACATGCTGTAAAGTGCTGAGTTTGAGGGCCTGTCCTCGCTCGCTGGGCTGGCATACGGAGCCCTAAGTCCCCACCGCTGGCTGGTCTCCCGAGGGTGGCTCCGTCCACTTCTCAGAGTCACTTGTCTCAGCAGGAACAAATCCCTTGGCCAAAGCATAATGGGTGTGGTTTTCCATGTTTCTTCCGAGGTGGCGAGGCCCGGGTCAGGACGGACCTTTAGATCCAAGTGGGGCCGGCCTCAGGGCGCCATGGGGCGGGGAGCGGTGTCCTGCGTCCACTGCTGGGCTTCCGGCTGGAAGGGCCAGGCCTGAGGGCTGCGGGCGTGGGCAGCGGCAGCGTGTGACCTCCCGCGTCCCCTCCACAGCCGTTGACTACAGTGACGGCACGATGCTCGAGGCCAAGCACCTCCTCCTGGGGGCAGCCGCGTTTGTGGAGGACGCCCGGGCCTACATGAAGGGGCAGCTGGTGTGTGGCCCCATCAGGGACGATGTGCTGTGGGAGAGGTAGGTGCCCTCCCAGCATCCACCCGAGTATCCTGGGCGCCCGACGTGAGCGGCTTTGAGGCCGAGGTCCCCTGGGGGTGTTGGTGCAGGGGCTGCCTCGGGCGACTCGGTGGTCCTGTTGGGGAGGGACGAGGACGCCGTGCTTGCGGGGTGGCTGTGCAGGCGGGGGCGGGGCTCACTGGTGCTTGTCCGTGACTGAGGCCCAGGTTCTGGTCCCCTTGCCCTGTGGGTAGGAGGGCGGGCAGGTGCGTGGCCGAGCTGGACGGCTGAAGAGCAGAGGGTGGTGGTCTCGGCTAAGCTCAGGCTTGGTCAGGAGTTGACCAATGGGCCCGTGAAAGTCACGTGCATGTGCCGCCCCCACTGCTGTCGCCGGGGGGGCAGTGCCCACGAGTGTCTGGCCACAGGACGGTGGCAGGAGGCTGTGACCGTGGGGTGGCTGAAGCGGGCGGCTCCCCATGCTGCACGGAGAAATCGTGTTTCCAGTTCCATTGCTCCGTTAAACCGCTACACATGCTCATCCTTGTTTTGTCCCATTGAAAGACGCGGGGTCGACGACAGACAGAGGCTGGGAAGGTCGGGGCAAGGCCTGCGTGGTTAGGCCTGGCAGTGAGCACAGACGCCCGTGCCTGCCCGCAGCGGCGTGGGCTGGGTGCCCCTCCGGGAGGGCTCCGTGGGAGGCCTGAAGAACCCTAGGCTCCTGGGGGGTCGGCCTGGGAAGGAGGGGGGTGCTGGAGCGGAGTCGCTGCGGGCAGAACGTCTGGGGGGTTTGTGTGGCTTGGTCAGCAAGACTTGGCAGCCGTCTGGATGGGGTTACACGGGAGGGACAGGTGGGCACCCCTTCCTCTCGCGTGCTGCTTGGCGACTGGCGTGGTGGAGGGGAGGCAGAGGCCGCCTGCTGCTCGGGAGAGGCCAGCTTCTGCTTCGTGACAAATGGGCCTGCGGTGGCCTCTTCCCCCTTCCTGGTCACTCGGGGCCAGGCTGGAGAGCGGCCACTGCCCCGCCGTCCAGGGTAACAGGCCCGGCAGAGGGACAGAAGCCCAGGGTCTTGCTTCCCCAGCTCAGTGGCCCTGATGCGGACGCTGCTGCTGCTGGAGGCCGGAGAGGGTCCCAGGGCTCCAGCTGGCTCTCAGGTGGCCCAGAACCCAGCCCTTCTCTGTGCCTGGAAACTGGGGAGTCTGCAGGAAGTGGGGTAAAGACCAGTAATGGACAACAGGGAGCTAGTCCTGGAGACAAAGCTTCAGTGTCTGAAGCCACAGGTGTGCGGGAGAGGAGGACAGAGGGGACCTGGAAGTCCTTGCCATGGCTGGGGAGAGACTGCACTGGCTGGCAGGGGAGGGGCGGCTGGGGGTCCAGCCGCAGAGGGAAGGAGGGGGAGAGGCCAGGACACACATTGAGCCCAGGGGGGCCATGTCCTAGGCCTGGCAGGGCCACTAGGCACCAGAACCCTGCGGGCAGGGCATGAGCAGCCTCCCTCCCCGCCCAGGAGGCCAGGCCATCGTCGCGGGACCAGGTGTCCTGCCTACAGGCTCCGTGGGGAGGGGACACATCGTGCGGCCCTTCCCGCCAGCCAGGCAGGCACGGACCCGTGTGCGTAATCAGACGGCTGGCAGCGTGGCATGGGGGCGTGGGGGCGTGTCACTGCCGCGTGTGGAAGCCCCTGGGAGACACGCACACAGGGTGTGTTCAGACCGTGTGAGAGGCTTTCTCCACACCCGTGGGCAGCGGACGATTCTGAGCTGACCTCACACGTGAGCCCGCCCACAAAGGGCGAGGGGCAGTCTCAGTCCCTCCTGTGCTGGGGGGCCGGGCTGCACCCCGTTCCTGCTGCTGGGCCAGCCCGGGGGCTGAGAAGCCGTGTGTCTGCCCCAGGCTCCGCCACACCAAGGAGGCGGTGAGGGCTGCCCTGGCGGATGACTTCGACACGCCCGCGGCCGTGGACGCCGTCATGGAGCTGGTGCACCAGGGGAACCGACAGCTGAAGGCGCAGGCTAAGGTGTGTCCGGGACGGGGCCCTGCGGTGGGGAGTGGCTGCGGGGGGGGGGTCTCCCTCCTGGGGAAGGCACGGCCGCCGCCCTGCCAGCTCTCTGGGGTGGCCCCCAGGCCTCCCCGACAACCAGGGCTGCCCCCAGCCCCCGCCCCCCAGAGCAGCGAGGTCCCGCACACGCATAGGCAGGCAGCCTCGCTCGCTTGCTAACAGGGATGCACCTCGTCTTCCTTCTGCTCAGAGGAACTCTGTGGAAGCCGAGCTTGCTAGGATGTGAAATAGGACATGGGGGACACTGTGGGGGGGACTCCCCCCTGTGTCCACGCAGCCTGGCCGTGCTGCGGGCCTCTGCCCCCAGGAGCCAGTGACCTCCCGGAGACCCGCCTGCTAACACGGTCACACGGGGTCAGGGCTCAGCGTGTGGATCCGGGGGACACCAGCATGCGGGCGGGCAGATGGAGGTGCAGGGGTTCCAGGACTCCCCCAAGTGGTCTGCCAGTGAGGGGCCCCGCCCGGGCCGTCCCTACCAGACGGGGGGTGACCCTGCGGCAGAACAGTGGCCCGCTGCATCTGTGAGTTTCTATGGTGTTTCCCCGGCTGCTCGAGCCCCCCTCTGCGTGGTCCGTCACAGGAACCCCGCGGTCCCCGGAGTCCAGCCGTGCTGGGCGCCATCGTGTCCTACGTCGAGCAGTTCTTCGAGACCGTCGGGATTTCTCTGGCGCGTAGACAGGTACACCCCGCCCTCCTCAGTCCTGGCCTGTGGGAGGGCGTCTCTGTGTAGTCATCAGCATCTTCTCTCTCTTTATGGTGTTCGTTCAAAAGGACAACCGTGTCGAATATATTTACGAGCTTAAAGTACGTCCCGAGCAAGCCAAGAGCCTGAGCTAGTGTCTCACTAGCGGGCGCTGCAGGGATTCCCAGGGAACCCGCGGCCCCTCCGCGTGCTCTCCGTTCTGCACGCGTTCTCCCCCTTGTTTGTCCTAAAGGACTGAGTGCAGCCAGGTGCACAGGAGGACGACCCCTTCCTGCATCTCCCCCAGCAGGGGGTTCCGTGCCGTCCCCCCACTCCCCGCCCGCCAGCCTCCAGCCCTGCTCCTCCCCAGCACCCTCCCACCCTGCTCCTCCGTGAGCCCACTCGGAGAAACTCCGTGAAATGGGTCACAAGCATGGGAAGAGGTGGGCTGTGGCCCAGTAGGACTGTCACGCGTGTGCTGGGACCGCTCACTCTCCCCAGCTGTGTGCGCAGGTGGCGCCTGGACGTCCCCCACCTCCACGGCAGCCCGGAGCCCACTCGGGGCTCGTGCTTTTGTAACCAGAAGGTTGTTCTCTTACCGTGGAAGCAGTAAGTGAGGATTCTGTGGGCTGGAGAAGCTTGACCCCAGGGTTGTAAGGTGTTTCACACCCTGGAGCACCGGCAGGCACTGGGATGCCCTCCTGTGGGAGAGGACCTGGCCCCCGCTGAGCTCTCCAGCTGAGCGCGAGAGCTGGGTGTGCGAGCAGGCGCACGAACCACACGCAAGGCGGATGCGTTTCCCGAGTTTGGTCAGAAACACATTCGGCTTCACGAGGAGCACGGCTCGCACTCCCAGCCTTTCCTAGGGAGCCAGCTGCTAACGGTGCCCCAGGCGCCAGCACACTTGTGGGATGGGAGGAGGGCTGCCCGCCGGGCCGGCCCCAGGGACACTGCTCCCAAGGACACGGACGGGGAGCCCTGGGTCTGCACCTCCCCGCGCACTGGGGGGCTCTGACTGGTGACCAGGCCTGTGGGCCGGGAGAGCGGGGACTGGCCAGTAGCCCGGGCCCGGGGGGGAGAGCCCCGGGGGGGAGAGCCCGGGATCAGCCTGGCAACAAGCACACCCACCCCCGACCTCCCAGCCGGGCCGCGCTGACCGAGCCGCTCTGCCTGGGGCAGTCTGTTTCAGGGGACAGCAGCCAGGCCACCCTGCACAGCGTGGTGGAGGAGCTGGTCCGCTTCCGGCTCCAGGTCCGCCAGTTCGCCCTGGCCACGGGAGCGGCCACCCGGGAGGCCCGACGGCAGCAGCTGCTGGACAGGCAGCCCCTGCTGGAGGCGTGTGACGCTCTGCGCCGGGACCTTGTCGCCCACGGCATCAGCATTAAGGTGAGCCCTGCCACTGCGGCCTGGAGATGGGGCACCCTGAGGGCAGCACGCCAACGTGGATCAGAGCCTGGACGTCCATGGACGCCCCCCCCCCGGCCCTGGTGCCCCTTCAGCAGGGCCCCATGCAGGCATCGGGGTGGGCAGTGAGCCCTGTTGGGCCCACTTTCCCCTTGTGCGTCCTCCCCAGGACAGGAGCAGCACATCCACGTGGGAGCTGCTAGACCACAGGACGGGAGACCGCAGACCGGGGAGCTGAGGGCGCCCAACACCCCGTGCTTATGTGAAAGCACGGCTGTTCAGTCATCATTAAAGTCAAGCCATCCGATACCGTGAGCCTGAAATGTGGGTTCTTCACGGTACTGATGGCCATGTATACACAAGGGCCAACACGGGGCCTGGGGCTGCGGCCGAGGTCTAGCAGGACGGAGTGGCCTGCGCCTCCGGCACAGGGCGGTACTGAACGGGGGAGGAGGACCCTGCAGGGGGCAGAAGTCACGTGCTCACCAGAGAACACCCATGTGGTGACAGCGAGACGCAGGGATGAGCACAGCCCACAGGGCAAGAGGCAGCCCAGCGCCCCGTGCGGCCCCTGCCCTGCTCTCCATCCCTGGCCGGGCCGCCCGAAGCCCAGTACTGCCGAGGTGGCCTGTCCTCAGGGTGCAGCAGGGAAGCACGCGCTGGGCATGGTGGTGACGCTCGACAGCCACATTCACTTGTCACTGACCATCAGGACCCCAAAGGGCACCGTTGTCCTACAGGTGACAAAACCCGCTCAGAAACAGACGCCGACAGTGACCCAGCTCGTGCGAAGGTCCCACCTGAGAGGTAGTTGCCACCAGTAGTGGGGATCACGCTGTCCCGGGGCCACACGGGTTACTTCTCCAACAGCCACTGGCTACTGGCATAGACTCCTCACTCCCATTTGAACAAGAGAGTTTGAATTCAGAACAAAACCAGAATTAGTTCTGTGACCCCTACACTTGACCTTCTGTGGAAGAAAAAGCCTACTTCATTTTAACTGGGGGGGGGCACTGGTGAAAACCGTAGGTGTCAAATAGGCTTGTGTTTGTTCCCCTGCTGACAGCGACCTCGCTCAGGAAAGCTGAGAGGGGCTATGAGCTCGGTCAGAAAAAAATACAAAACTCCGTGTTGAAATAAACCAGATCTGCCCTTTAATGGTTACCAGGATTTAGATGTAATTCACCAAAAGGAAAAACAGCGATGCTTCTCAATTACATGTGAAAGAAGAGCGACAAACAGTTTTTAAGAAGTCTGGTTTTACAGCAGGATCGGTTTGGGGCGAGGAGCCTGAGTTCCGGGGACGAAGAGGATCCACACGGGTCCTGACCTCGTGGAAAGCATCATGAAGCCTCCCCCAGTACTCAGGTGCACAGGAACCAAACCCAATGGGGAGAGCGGCCAGAGGAGTTCTCAAAGCACCATCCAGAAGGCAGCCAGTGGCTAACAAAGCATCTCGCAGACGTGACTTTTTTTTTTTTTTAAGATTTTATTTATTTGACAGAAACACAACCAGAGAGGGAACACAAGCAGGCTTCCCGCCGAGCAGGAAGCCCAATGTGGGGCTTGATCCTGGGACTCCGGGATCATGACCCGAGTTGAAGGCAGTCGCCCAACCAACTGAGCCACCCGGATGTAACTTCTTTAATGGAATCTGTTCCCAAGGACACATCCACTTTCCGTGACCATGTTCAGTCCCCCCACCTGGGGCCTCCTGGGTGCCCTCCAACTGCCCAGCTTTGTCCTGCCTCCTCCCAAGAGCGCACACAGATGGCTGCATCCCCAGCGCGGGCTGCACAACTCCCCCAGGGACTGCCCCGACCACCAGACCCGAGTAGTTGCACACAGGGAGGAGAGGGCAGAGCCAAAGGGATCCCAGAGCCCCACCCACGGGCCCGGGGCTGTGTCCTGTTCCCTCCCAAAACCAATCACAGATTGTTATAAAATACTTCAATTAACCACAAGCAGTGCTGACTACTTCTGCCCAATTCCAACCTGATCAGTGTTTAACTACGAATGCCACACCGCTTGGCGGACCGCAGTACCTGGGACAGGCTTGACGGGGTCGCTGTGAGCGGCATCCAGCACGGGGAGCTTGTCAGACAGATACACTGCGGGGGGGGGGGGGGCATGAGCCCAGACCAGGCGGGCCGTGGTCCCGGAGCACACGCACAGAGCTCAGCAGCTCAGGAAAGTTCAGGAATCCTTGGTCTACTCACTGTAACCTCCCCAGCTCTGCAAAGAGCCAGAAATCCACCCATGGACCGTGCGGCTCCGCCACCCTGAGGACTGCAGCCTCCCCGTCCCTGGTGCCACTCGCTTCCTGGTGCCTCGGCTCAGGTTTCAAAGAGGCTGCGGAATGCGGGCCCGACCTCCGCGATCATGTCGCTGGTGGTGGTGGAGCGGCCGTGCTTCTGGAAGGCCTGGCGGCTGCACTGCCTTGTGAGAGAACACGCGCCCACGGCGGCCAGGAGGAGAGGGCTGGTCCTGCAGGCGGGTGATTGTCAGCAGGGGCCTGCGCACGCTGCACACCCTAACTCCCCGCATTTCCCGGGACCCCAGACACGCCATCTCAAGTCTGCTGTGCCTCAGAGGCAGAAAGCAGCCTCGTGACCGGGGACACGGGTAGTCCCATCAATACCCACCCACCTGGAGACAGGACAGGACCGTTACCCCGAGGAAAACCAGACCCATACTGGTCCCAGTTTACAGTGAGCTTCAGCGCCAGGGAGGACTTCAAAGATCTGAGAATGTGGGTTCTGCCACCAGCACCCGGTGCCCGCAGTTCTGTTTCCATGCGTACACACCCTGGGCGGGTGTCCCCTGGGTCCCAGCACTGCACGGCCTCACATGGCTTCACACCCCACCCCCGCGCACAGGTCCATCACCGACCCACGACGGGGGTGGGGGACTGGGCCCTCCCTGCGCTCACAGCTGAAGAGGAGATGCAGGCCAAGTGTGGCTCTCTGACTTGTGTCCCCTAGAGAACACTCCCATCTTTCGGGGGGGTGGTGGTCAAAGCCGGCTCACCTCTGCCCTGCCTGTTTCTGCTCCACTCTTTTGTTTTTTTGGTTTTTTTTTAAATTTTATTTATTTGGCAGACAGAGAGATCACAAGCAGGCAGAGAGAAGGGAGGAAGCAGGCTCCCCGCTGAGCAGAGAGCCCCACGCGGGCCTCCATCCCAGGACCCTGAGATCATGACCTGAGCCGAAGGCGGAGGCCTTACCCCACTGAGCCCCCCAGGCGCCCTGCACTCTTTTCCTTTATGGTGGGTCCACCCCGCGCGCCACAGGGCAGGGCCCCGACGCCACACACAGCGAGAGCGGCCCAGGGACCATTCTGGGGTCTCCCTGCCCCGGGATCGCCTCCATAGGACATCGTTTCACATGGCCACGCATTAAATGCACAGGCCACCTGAATGACTCACATGGTCCCGCACCCCCGAGAGAGGACAAGCGAGGATGGTACGCACCCGCTCGTCTTCTCGGGTCCGGCGTGCAGTGCCCAGTGCACCAGGACACCCAGCGCCCCGGACAGCAGGTCCCCCTGGCCACCGCACCTGCGGCTGCTGCCCTCCAGGTCGCACTCGAGCACTGCGGGGCGGGAGGGACACGGCCGTCAGGGGACAGGCCTGCCTGGGCCCGAGGTGCCGTCTCGACCCACGGCAGCTCTTCCCGGTGCTCTTAACCAGGCAGCACGATTTACAGGGACCAGACTCGCGCTGGCCCAGAAGCACGAGAGCAGCGCGGGCAGTGAGCAGACTCGGGCCGCCGGAGAGGACGGGGAAGAAGAGCACAGCCCCCCAAGGTCCTCGGGCTGCTGGCCCCTCGGGGATACGCACCACCCTCGAGGTGCACGGCCCGAGCCTGTGGCCGCCCATCCGTTTACGCTGTGTAACCAGCAGCCGCCGCGGAAACTGCGTGCTTATGTCCTCTACAAGCGTCAGCTCCGGCAACAGAGCCCCGAAGTTTCCGGGTCCCCCAGGGAACACCCCCTCGGTGTGTGCTGCTCCCTCCCGCGCCCTGCTCAGCAGCCCTGCACGACGGCAGCAAGTCCACAACTCCACTGTGTTCTGTCCCGACAACAGGTGCGCTCCGCGCCTCGCGGTCAGACCCCGTGAGGGGAGGACCTGTTTGTGGGGCACGGGGGGCTCCGCTCCTCACTGTCCCTGACACCACCTCCAGCACCAGCGCCCGGCGCTGCCGTGCTCTCCAGCCCTTCTTACAACAGAAGGGAAGGCAGAGAAACCTGCCGGCTAAGGCCTGAACCCGGCAGGCCAGCGGCCTGAGGCCCTGGGGCGCCACCTGGCAGCCGGGCCGCAGCCCCACCGCGCGGTTTCCCACGGCTCGCCCACAGAACCAGCCGCTAGATCAACACTCGGCGTGTCACTGCCCCTCGCAAACCAGGGAGAGATAAAGCCAGCTCATCGGGAAGCCCGTGTGCGTGTGTGGAACGAGGGTGAGACCAGGGACCGCGTGTGCTGTGACTGGTTTTCCAGGGGCTGGAGCCCAGCACCGCCACACCGGGTGACACGCGTGAAGCCCACAGCTACCCACCCTGTTCACCGTCGGAGATCACGTCCCGCTCCCCTTTCTGGACCACAGTCACATTCCCCAAGGCCCGGCTGAGTCTTCGTACGGCTTCACGGTGATCGCTGCCGTCCACAGGCTCTCCGAGCTACAAGGTGGGGCAGCACACGGCAGCCCGTTGTCGGACACAGGGAAGGAGCCCACAGTCACGGGTACATCCTGCCCGGCCACCCTGATCCTCAGAATCCTCCCACGCTACTCACGCACATGTGCGCGCGTGTGCGCACACACACATGCACACACACATGCGCGCACACACACGCACGCACACACAACACACACACACGCACGCACAACACGCACGCACGCACACACACGCGCGCGCGCACACACAAACACACACACACACACACACCCCCTCCAGGAGCTCCGGCCCTACACGTGGGGAGGGACTACGTGCCCACTGAGGGAAGGAGGCCCACGATAACTGGCCAGCAAGTCCCCGAGCGGACACACCGACCCAGCTCAGGTACCCTCCCCGTCCTCGTGGATCACAGCTAGGGAACAGTGCCTCTGGCTGGAGCTTCACAGGTCCACAGAGGTGACAACTGAATAATGACACACTAACATCCATGGGACCCTTACTACGTAAGAACTTGGGGGTTTACGTTCATCATCTCGTTTCGTCCTCAGACCCCACGCGACGCTCTCAGCACCGTCCTTTCACAGGGAGGCCACGCGGGACAGGGACGGAGTGCCCCACCCAGAGCCCACCACCCACCTCTCACCCAGTCACAGACGTCCTGGCGAGAAGATGCCCCACCATGCCAAGCACCGAGAAAGAAGGGCACTGTTAGCACGTGGGACACACGCACGCATCTACTCGCTGGCCATCTGTAAGTGCCCCCCTGCAGGGACAGGCGGGGCTTATGCCCCATCTTCTGGGTGATCAGCAAACTCACCACAGCTTCGCAGAGTCTGCTGAATTCCACGTGGTTGGGAGTGAGCACGGCCTTCGGGCGGCCCTGGATGAGGGCCGGGTGCCGGGCGATGAGCCACAGCCCGTCCTGCAGCCAAGGACAGGCATGTACGGCACAGCCTTGGGGGCGTGGCGGGGAGAGGGGGCAGGACAGGGGTCACACTCACTGCGTCGATGACGACAGGGATGTCCCTGGCCTTGGATGCTTCTAAAATGCCCTGCAGAGAAGGAAAGACACGCTGAGCACCAAGCCCATCAGCCCTCAGTGGGATGAAAGGACAAGCAAGCAAGCATTCGTTGATGAAGCACGATGTCAAGTCATCAGCAAACAGAGAAAATGAAAAATGCAGACAATAAGCAGAAAAAGGCCCAAAGGAACAGAGAGCAGCACCCCTGTAAGGCAGGGCCCCCGGGAACTCTGGAAACAGGAGTCCGAGGGAAGCCCATGGAGGCTGACCCCTGGCTAGCGGCTCCAAGCGTCCCACCAACACTAATCCGCAAGGTTCCCATATGAAAAGTCCAAAGTCTTCGGAATTCCCCCAAATCATGAGTTTTTATGCCTTTTTTCTAACAATTTTAAAATAAGTGACCATAATAAGAGTGAATCACCGCTCCAAAAACTTACACTAAAAATCTCAGAGGTCTTTGGCCAAATTACGTATGTATCTATGATCACGGTATACGTAGTCGCTTATCATGAGCCAGTATTTTATGACAAAATGACATGTTGTGATGGCACGAAACAACCATCTCCCCTGAAACACACACTTGAGAGTAGAAAATATCAAGAAGAGTGAAGTGAGAGCCCCGCTCCTGGATGCCCGGTGTCCTCACAGGCGGAGGAGACCCACACAGGGACCGCGTGGACACGGCCGGGGGAGGACAGTGGGCGGGCAGCCGGCCGTCTACCAGACAAGGACAGAGGCCTCAGAAAAAAAGCCACACCTGCTGACACTTGGCTCCCGGCCACCCTCCAGGACTGGGAGGACACGGTGTCTGCGCGGGCCGCCCCGCAGGCAGGGACAGGCTCCTCCGTCACTTCCAGTGCCCCAATAGCATGAACTCCCTAGGAAGCACCGTGTGGCTCCAAGAGGAAAGAAAGGCAAAGGAACCAGCAAGTGAATCCTGGACCAGGGATGGCTGCTCCGACGGCCCTGAGTCCTCATCTCGAGGAGGTGCGGGCCTCTCTGTGAGACGGTCTGACTTCGGCTCCAAGTGAAACATGGCCACAGATAGCGACTG
This sequence comes from Spilogale gracilis, assembly GCA_004023965.1. Lineage (NCBI taxonomy): Eukaryota > Metazoa > Chordata > Mammalia > Carnivora > Mephitidae > Spilogale > Spilogale gracilis. The sequence goes on from PITA01008371.1 coordinate 27,868, forward strand.
AGCGTCCAGGACATCACCGGGACACAGCTCCGGGCCCTGCCGAGCCTGCTGGGACTGAAGGACAGCGGCTCAGAGACCAAGAGACTCACAGTTGTGGGAACTTGAGTAAAGTCACTTTCCTTCTCTGAAACTCTGTGTTCTGGTATATAAAATGAGAACAACGTCTCAAATAATACTATTTTTTTGTTTTTAGGTTTCATTTGTCAGAGAGAATGGGCGCGAGAGAACGCACACCCAGGCAGCCAGAGGGAGAAGCAGGCTCCCGGGAGATGTGGGATCATTAGGCTCAGGCCTAACCCACTGAGCCAGCCAGGCGCCCCTCAGATGACACTCTGTGTAGGAGGATGAGATGGACCCAGTTCTCGGCAAGGCGGCTGGCAGCCGCAGGGAAGGGCACTGATGGCATCGCCACCGCTCCACCCACCTACGGGGAGGGCGGCAAGGGAGGGAAGGGGCCACCCTGCCACAGGTCAGAAGAGGCCGAGCGGTCCACCCAAGCAGGAGCGCTCCTCGCAGGAGACAGCACGGGGGGGGGGGGGGGACGGACACGACACTACACGGTGCCCCCCCCAGGGCCCTCGAGTGCTAGAGGGGGAGCTGCAGCAGCCAACACCATGACCTGTATCTTAAAGGACGTATGCAAAACAAACAGCCAAATACAGCTGCAGAAATGTCTGAGACACCACTAACGCGTTAAGAAAAGCCGTGAGCCACCAAAGTGAACTAAATACAGTATGTCGTGCTCCAGCGTTACAAATAATGAGGAACACGTCCATACTCTACCAGGGAACAGCCTCCAGGACTTACCGTTAAGAGCAAGCTACAAAGGAGCATAAACAGTATGAAGGAAGCCTGTCAAGAGCCTACTTCCTCCATCCAGAGTCCAGCTCAAAACCAGCCTACAGCACGGAGGACCGAGGACCGCGCAGCAGCACCCGCCCCCAGCCGACCTACGCATGCAGCATGTTCCCCGTCAGAATCCCCGCTGCCTCTTCTGATCCTAAGACGCCTGTGGAAATAGCACCCAGAGCAGCCAAAATACTCTTGAAATGAGCAAAGCTGTGGGATCACACAGCCGCCGCCATCAGGACTGGGTGTTAGAGCAGAAGGACGGCTGTACAAATCCGTGAGCAGGGACGAGAGCCCTGAGATAAACCCTGCATTTCTGTCCAGACTTTCAGCAAGGAGGCCCAGACATGAGCAGAGTGGTGTTGGGATGGAAATCCACTCCTTACACCAGGCACAAAAATTCACTCAAAATGGACCGCAGACCTACATAGAAGAGCTAAGACAATAAAGCTCCTAAAATAAAATATAGGACTTGAGCAGAATTAAAAATTTGTGCTTAAGGGGCGCGTGGGTGGCTCAGTTGGTTAAGCGACTGCCTTCGGCTCAGGTCATCATCCCAGAGACCCGGGATCAAGTCCCGCATCGGGCTCCCTGCTCGGCAGGAAGCCTGCTCTCCCTCTCTCACTCCCCCTGCTTGTGTTCTCTCTCTGGCTGTGTTTTTCTCTGTCAAATAAATAAAGTCTTAAGAAAAAAAAAAAGAAACCACTGAACTAGACGCTTTAAATGCGTCAACTGTGTAGCCGTGAAAACTTGGAAACTGAAGTTAAGAACTGGGCCACCTCAGGGACGTAATTTAATTTCTCCACGTTTCAATTTCCTCATCAGAAAAAGGAGGGGGCTCAGTTGTTAAGCATCTGCCTTTGGCTCAGGTCATGATCCCGGAGTCCCGGGATCGAGCCCCGCATCGGGCTCCCTGCTCGGCGGGAGGCCTGCTTCTCCCTCTCCCACTCCCCGGCTTGTGCTCTGTCAGATAAATAAATAAAAATCTTTAAAAAAAAAAAATGAGGATAAAAAGAGAAATCTCTCTAAGAGGACCGTTTTCAGGACTGCACCAGATAATGAATTCATTCAGAAAACATCTAGAAAGGGTCTGCTCCAGAGCAGATGCAAGCGGCAAGCAGATGGCATCTACATCCTCTGTAAAGTGGGGCGACCACCAGCCCCGACGCGAGGGCTTGTGTGGGAACGGAGTGTAGCGACGGAAAGCACACAGAAGACGCAGGCAGCGTGAGTGTACGAGTCACAGACCGTCCCGAGCACAACAACCAGAGAACACGAGAGGGCAAACAGCCGAGCAGAGGACGAAGCCCACGGTCACTAAAGGTACAAGGGCCGTCTCGGGTCCCCAGCCAACGCCGGGTGTGGCCACCGCATGCACATCTGTCCCAAGGGAGAAAAACACTTCTGAGGAATTCTGGTAAAATCTAAGCACATCTTCCCATCATCTAAACCGTTGTTTCAAAAATAAATCCTTCATTTTTCATCACAGATCTTCAATTTTCCCTTCTGAGGGATGCAGCGGCCAGCACCCGCGGCGGCTCCCGGGGGGTCAGCGGGCCAGCACAGACGGCCGCGCTGCCCCGGCCCGGGCCTGCCCCTCCCCATGGACGGCGAGCGGGGAGTCTCTGTTCGCGCTTTTGTTCTGGAAACACGGCTTCCTGAAGCAAATGGCGGGGAGTGTGACCGAGCTGCTGTGACCGCCGCCACGGGCCGGGTGCCTTGGAAACAACAGGAAAGCACTGCTCACAGTTCTGGGAGCCGCGTCGGTGCTACGGGTCACAGACCACTCGCCGCATCCTCACCCGCTGGGAGGCGGAGGGAGCTGTGGGGGCCCCTCTCTAAAGGCCTGCGCCCCATTCAGGACGCTGCTCCACCCTCACAACCCAATCACCCCCAAAAGCCTCACCTCCTGACACCTCATCTTGGGGCTCAGGCTTCCAACACATGAGCAGCCGCTGAAACTTCGAGGCTACCCACAGAAGTGAAACCTGTCTACGCCAACAGCAGGCGGATGTCTCCCAAGCACGTAAGGGAGAAACCCCAGCAGGATCTGAGGAGCGAGGACAACGAAGCCAGTGTCGTGAGCTCCAGTAACGGACAGGTCACAGAAGGTCGCAGAGCCCTCACCTGCCTCTCCTCCCAGAGACAATCCACCTGGTGGGGAGGCGGTCACAGTCCATCTCCCAGCCACCCTGGGCGGAGAGCCACCGTCTCCGGACACGAGTGCACAGCAGGCCCGCCGTCTCCCCACCCCTCGCACGGACCACAGGCTCTGGCCTCCGCAGCTAGAATTTCCTTTTCAGCAAGCGGTCAAGATCGGCGGTGCTGCCTGGCCCGTGCC
>PITA01008371.1:31157-85037 GCA_004023965.1 Spilogale gracilis
CCCCCCCCCCCCCCCCCGCGCACCCAGCAGCCCCAGGGACGCCCCCCGCTGCAGGATGACAAGCTAATGCCCGAGCGCAGGAGACTTGTCGGTTTTAGGTTCATTCCTCTCTGCCTAGCGCCTCCTCTCTCCCCCGAACCATCTCACTATTCTGTCGAGACGCACCAGAAAACACAAACTCCAGGAACACGCTTATCTTCTGACTCCACGAGCCCAGTCTATGAGGAGAGACACGTTCAACAATTCTCTACATTTACCTTAACGTTTTCAAGAAGAGCAGCCTCTCGACCCAGGCCGGGTCCCACGACCAGGGCGTGCAGCCGGGGCAGCCACTCCTCCACGTCGCGCACGGCGCTGGGGCTGTCGCTGCAGCGGGAAGAGGAGGCCGGGGCGGTTTAGTACCATGTGCACTCACTGGCTTACCTTCTCAGGGTGACTACGTGTTTTTCTGCATTTCCCGGGTTCCTTCTGTTGCAGGACCCACCAGCCTGCATCCAGCCCCCACCTCATCTCCCGGGGCATCCCTGTAGATGGGCTCACCCTTTCACACCCCAGCATAGAAATCCACCTTTCACCATCTAAACAAAGCTACACTGAGACACTCTGCCAACTTTCAAAACTGCCTTTGCCCTCTAGAATGAACTGGTTTGTTTCCATCACACAGGGGTACCTGGGGACCCCGTCACTTAGAACAGGACCTGATGGCTGTACGGGATCGTGTCATTTTGCCACACCACATTCCTGCCATCCTGCTCCTCAGACTGTTAGAACCCACCTTGTAAGGCTTTGCCCCCAGCGAGCCCAGTGCGAGACCCAAGCACGCTTAGCCTTCGTGCTGGACGGACTGCAGGGACACGGGTCCTTCCAGAAGAGCGCCGACAGCTCTCCAGAACACCCCTCCTCCCCCACTGCTGCCCATGCTCTGCTCCCAGCTGCAGGGCGCTGAGCTGCCCCCGCTGACACGCACATCCCCCACTTAGGGCAGTGCCGCCTGGATGTCCAACAGGCAACTGAAAACACATCCAAAGCCAGCTCCTACGGTCACCCCCTAAACCTGCTCCCCCAGATTCCCCACCTTGTCAAGTGACAACTAGCTCAGACCAAACCCGAAGTGGCCTCCGTGACGCTCATCTTTTCCTTCTACCCATATCATACCTGTCAGCAGGTCCTGGGTTGCACTTTCAAATGGACCCCTTCTCCCACTTCTGCCCCATCGCTTACTCTCACCAGGACCCTCACAAGCTGCCTCCGCATGCAACCGCAGCATCCGCCCTGAGCCCCCAGAGCGCTTTCTCAACAGCGGCCAGGGAAGGCTTTCACAATGTACCTTAGATCCTGTTCCTCCCCTGCTCAAGGGCTCTAGCAACCCCCTCCCCCCTCCTCATTTACGCGAAAGCCAAAACCCGAAGGATGACCCCCATGACCTGCACAGCTTGGCCTTGAACCTCTCCGGTCCCACACCCCATCCTGAGTCCCCAGGGCTCCCCAAGATGCCTCAGCTTGAGCTGTGGCGCCCACCCTGCCCCATGTCTGCAGGTCGGGGCCCTGCTCACCGTCACCCTAGTGAAAAGCGCCCACGGGCCAAGTGCATGCTGACGGCTGGCCTCTCCTGTCCCCGCCCTGCCCCTCCACACGGCCCTCACCACCGTCTGCCACCCTGTTCTCTTGCTTGTCCGTCTTTGGAGCTGTGCTGCCCAACATGGCAGGCACCAGCCGCATGCGGCTCTTCAAGTCTGATTCAGTTCACATAAAAACTCAGCTTCCGAATCCCACCGGCCGCATCTGTGGTGCTCAGCAGCCACAGACCTGGGCAGCACCACTGTAGAAAGCTCTAGGGCACAGGCCCTAGAAAGGGAGCTGCAGGGGAGGTGTGTTCTCTGCTCGGTTCAGCGCTGTCCCTGCGGAACCAGGGCGAGGACGGCAGAGGAAGCATCTGCTGAACGAGGAACGGCCCCGGGCCTGCCGGACAGGCCCCTCATGACTGCCATGGGCAGCAGGGCCGGAGGCACGGCCCACACCTCTCCTAGGAAGCTTCAGCCGTTTCTGATGGACCATGGGGCACAGCGCCCCGGGAGCCCAGACCTCGCCCCACGCCGCACGTGCATGGCTGCTTCTCTTCTGACCACAAACCGTGGGCTCCTCCCAGCTTTCTCCTTTCTTCTGACAGCACGTTCCTACCACCCCCCAGCACGGCAGCTGCTCCACGGAGGCACTGAGAGCCCCCGAGAAGGCCCCGTGGCCAAGGAGCCCGGCTGAGAGGAAAGCAGCCCCGAGCAGCCCCACTCACAGAACCGGGTGAACAATCAGCTCCGGGCTGTACGACTTGATCACAGGCGCAGCCTCCCGGGTGCAGAACACGTGCGACAGATCTGCGCCCTGAGAAACGAGCACAGGAGGCTGACTCAGAGCAGGCCCACGCAACAGACGGGAGGGGCCTCCCCATGGCTGAGAGGAGGAAGGAAGCTGAGAAAGCGCTGGAAAGCAAGCCGACTTTGCTGCCACCCTGGGCCACCGAGAATACGCTCCACATTAACTGTGCCAACTGGGCCATCAGGACTTATCAAAGGCCTGGGAGACCAAGGCGTAGACGCCAACTGCTTACGTGTGGACTGAAGCAGCATTCTAGGGTCATGGTGGTGAGGGGCAGTTCTAATAAACTTCAGTTAAACAAATTCCAGTTCCAGGACGCCTCAATCAGTGAAGCGGCTGCCTTCAGCTCAGGTCACGATCCCCAGGGCCCTGGGATGGAGCCCCACAACAGGCTCCCTGCTCAACGGGAAGTCCGCTTCTCCCTCTGCACCTTCCCCTGCTCGTACTCTTTCCCTAATAAATAAAATCTTAAAAAAATTCCAGGGGCGCCTGGGTGGCTTAGTCGGTTAAGCATCTACCTCCAGCTCAGGCCATGATCTCCAGGCCCTGGGACAGAGCCCCATGTCAGCCCCCCCGCTCAGCAGCGAGTCTGCTTCTCCCTCTGCCCGCCACTCCCTCTGTGCTTTCTCTGTCTCTTTCAAATGAATAAATAAGGGGCGCCTGGGTGGCTCAGTTGGTTAAGCAACCGCCTTCAGCTCGGGTCATGATCCCGGAGACCCGGGATGGAGCCCCACATCGGGCTCCCTGCTCAGCGGGAGGCCTGCTTCTCCCTCTCTCACTCCCCCTGCTTGTGTTCCCTCTCTCGCTGTGTCTCTCTCTGTCAAATAAATAAAATCTTTAAAAAAAAAAAATTCCAGTTCTACTGTCACTACACAAGGTCAGGATAGATTTAAAGGTGTTTCTCTTACCCATGATCACCCTAGGATATTCAGATCTCGATCAGAAAACCTCTCTCTAATCATATTTAAAGAATCCAACTCATGGAACCCCTGGGGGGCTCAGTGGCTGAAGCGTCTGCCTTCAGCTCAGGTCACGATCCCCAGGGTCCTGGGACGGAGCCCAGCATTGGCTCCCTGCTCAGTGAAGGGCCTGCTTCTCCCTCTGCCTGCTGCTCTGCCTACTTGCGCTGTCAAATAAATAAAATCGTTAAGATAATCATTATAAGAATCCAACAGCTGAGTAGACAGAGAAGCTGCAAACAGACCTACCACTTTGAGAGCGGAGATGGCGGCAAAGTAGGGCGCTCCAGTGTACCTGAAAAGGAAGATATGGGCAGTGAGCCTCCTCCTCCTCCGAGGAGGCCGCCAGCACACCACGTTTATCTAGGTTATAGAAACATGAATCATTGCGCCCAGCACCTTGTAGCACGGAGCCCCACGAGGCCTGAGATCCTGACCCGAGCGGAAATCAAGAGTCTGCCGCTCAACTGACTAAGGCCCCAGGTGGCCGTGACGTGAGACCTCCTGGCACATCGGCCGGCTCGCTGCGACACTGTGTTCACAGTGCAGGCCCCAGGAAGCCGTGAGAACAGCAGCACACAGTCAGGCACTGAGACTCACACACCCTCCTCCGGCTTCCATCCACCATTCCCAAAGGCCTGTATTTCTAACACTGCCTCGAGCCCGGGGCGAGGGGGGGGGGGGGCAATGAGCCACGTGCAACATTTAAGATGTCTTCCCTCTGCTCCAGATTCAGTTGAGGGCCCGCCCCCTCGGAAATAACCAAACACGCACACACACCAACAGGAAATCGCCATGTTGTTTAGTTGGGGAAAAGAACAGAGGTGACGGGTCACCTACCAACAGCGACTGGTTAATAAGTCACAGCTCGTCTTCACAATGAATACCACTCACCAAGAATCGGCCTCTAGGAACCAACAGGGAATGACTTACACCCAGGACACCGTGTTAAATGAAAAGGAGGTCAAACCACCGAACGGCAAGCATATATCATGCAAAGCCCTGACACTTGTTTTCTCTGTTTTGTAATCCAAGTACCTGATGCGAGCTCTGGGCACAAAAGCACCCACTTGTACACCCCCATCTCGGCAGACAGCCAGGCCACCCCTGCCCCTCCCGGGCCTAGTTTTAAAGATCTTGATTGACTTCAATAACTAACCATTTGGGCCACTTGTATTCTCTCTTCCGGTGCTTTAAATTCCCCACTAGAGAGTGAGCCCTTGAGGGCGCCTGGGTGGCTCAGAGGGTTAAAGCCTCCGCCTTCGGCTCAGGTCATGATCTCAGGGTCCTGGGATCGAGGCCTGCGTCGGGCTCTCTGCTCCGCGGGGAGCCTGCTTCCTCCTCTCTCTCTGCCTGCCTCTCTGCCTACTTGTGATCTCTCTCTCTGTATAATAAATAAATAAAATCTTAAAAAAAAAAACAAAACCAAGCCCACAGGCTCTGTCCATCACAACCTCGTTGTGTGGTCCCAGGGCTGTGTCATTTCCAGATCTTGGAGGTAAACACATACTTTCCCCCAAAGTTTAGCTGCTGCTAAAGGCCATCCTGTGATCACAGTAAGAACCACAGGGGCAGCGGCGCCTGGGGACCCGGGATCGAGCCCCACCTCGGGCTCCCTGCTCGGCGGGAAGCCTGCTCCCTCTCTCGCTCCCCCTGCCTGTGTTCCCTCTCTCGCTGTGTTTCTCTCTGTCAAATAAATAAAATGTTTAAAAAAATATATTTTCTTTATTTATTGACAAAGAGAGATCACAAGCAGGCAGAGAGGCAGGCAGAGAGAGAGGAGGAAGCAGGCTCCCTGCTGAGCAGAGAGCTCCATGCGGGCCTCGATCCCAGGACCCTGAGACCATGATCTGAGCCGAAGGCGGAGGCTTTAACCCACTGAGCCACCCAGGTGCCCTCTTTAATGACTTCTAAGAACATCATCAAATTGACAAAGTAAACCAAACACATGCTGGTTTTCTCCTGATTACCAAGTAACACACGTTTATGGTACGCAGCCTAGTCAACACAGGAGGGCAGAAAACAAGAAAACCCAGCCCCAGGCCCCCTCGCAGGCACAGTGTCCACCGTGACGCACCGGTGAACAGCTCATGTGGGGCCCTGACCGCTTCCTCCTGTTCAGTCACAAAGTTCATCCCTGGGAAAAACCAGGTGTCAGAACATCAGACGACACTGAGAAATGATTACTGGGGTCCAACCAGACAGACCGACCGACGGACAGGCAAACAGCCAGATGACAGAGTGCTTAAATACTCCCATTTTCCAGGTCGCTTACTCTTGGCAGCCTCCCACGATGCCTATTCTTCCATCCTGGCCTTTGTGCTTCTTGGGGGTTAGAGGGGGTATAATGTTTCTCACCAGCTGCAAAGCACGCTCCATGTCCTTTATCGAATGCGCTTTATGCAGTGAAAATGCTCTTTGCAAAACTGGAAAACAAGAAAACATAAAATGAATGAAAAAGGAATAATTTTTAAAAATATTAACATACATAAAAAGAGGGCGCCCTGGGTGGCTCAGTGGGTTAAAGCCTCTGCCTTCGGCTCAGATCATGGTCTCAGGGTCCTGGGATCGAGGCCCGCATCGGGCTCTCTGCTCGGCAGGGAGCCTGCTTCCTCCTCTCTCTCTGCCTCCCTCTCTGCCTATTTGTGATCTCTCTCTGCCCAGTAAATAAATAAAATTTTTAAAGTAAAATACATAAAAAAAGACAAGATAGCCTATTAACCAAAGCCCTTCCCAAAGCTGTCTTAACATTAATGCTATAGATTTTTATCCAGTGGTTTCATTATTTTGTTTCTGTAAGCAAATGACACTTAGAAATTACGACATAACACTAACACTAGGTGGACATATCAAGTTTGTTTTTGAAATGTACCGGATATCTCCAAAGTCTAGTTAACCTTTCAGAAAGTGTTTTTAATGCATTACCACTTACAAACTATACATAATTCCAGTTCAGTCTCCCATTAAGTTTATTCGGTCTCGTCTCTCAAACCGGAAAAGCAACCTCCCATTTGCTCTCTTCTGCAGTCATACGTGTACTCCCAACCTTCTAACCTTGTTTCTGACACTCAATTAGATACTCATTAAATAACCTAGACGTGGCATTCTCAACAGAGAACATAGCTTACACTGGGTTCAAAGTGGCATCTTAAAATAAGAAGATGATTTTGAACTGTTTCTAAAGAGCTGCATCTTCACTGCCTTTCTGGAAGAGCTTCCCTCATTACATACTTGCCCTGACAGCTAACCCAGCTCAGCGGTGAGAGAAATGCCTCGCTCCGTAGCGTGCTGTGTACTCCGGGTCCGAACAGGTAACAGGGCGAGCGCTTCTCTAGGAGGGAGGGGGCTTTGTGGAGCTCAGACAGCGACCCCGGAGCCCGGCGCTCCCTGCCTGCCAGTCTGCACGGCAGCGGAGGAAAACCAGGCAGGTGTTCCAGTGCGGACCCCAGCTCCATAAGGTAAACAGCTTTACCTTCAGTAACACTCTTACAGCTTTGCTTTTTATTCGGTAATTTTATTCCAGTGATTTTCTTTAATGAGTAGCTGTTACCGACCTCCTTAGTTGATATGACAGGTGCTGAGACCCCCACATGTGAGAACATTAATTACTGTCAACCCCAACACTTCTCACCTCCCAAAACAATACAAGACTAATACTCAAAACAGAATCCCTGTAAACCTGGATGTCTGGGTGTCTGAGTTGTTCAGCATCTGCCTTCTGCTCAGATCATGATCCTGGAAGTCAGAGTCCCGGGATCGAGGCCCGCATCAGGCTCCCTACTCAGCGGGAAGCCTGCTTCTCCCTCTGTCACTCCCTCTGCTTGTGTTCCCTCTCTAGCAGTGTCTCTGTCAAACAAATTAAAAAAAAAAAAAAAAAAGGATCCCTGTAAACCTTTCACCAAGAAAAGGCACAGCTGGGCTTGCTCGGGGAAGGCTGGCTAATCCCTCTGCTTCCAAAGTCTGAGGACACCTCCACGGTCCTGCCCCGGAGGCACTGAGCTATCACAGCACCCATCTCGTCCTCCCCCTAGTTCACTCCACCTCTTGGGTGCCTGTCCACACCCCAAATCCCAGGCAGCTCACTGTCTTCTCACGCCATCACCGTGCAGTCCCCCTGCACGAAGGGCACCAGAGCTGCGGCCGTCAGATGCGGGGACACATCACTGACTGCTGGAGAGCATCTCTGCAGTCCTGGAAACGCATGCACTCCCAACTTGAACCCGTCCAGCGTAACAACACGACTGGTCAACAGGAGAATATGAGAATGGCCACTCCTTCAAATTCCTCACATCACGAAATACAGTGGCTTCTTAAAGTCTAGAAACTGTAAAAGTGGAATCCAAACACAATCAGGCAAGGGGTGTTCTGCGTTCCCGACAATGCTGTGGGCTTATCAAGTTCCGGTTCTCTCTACCAAGCAGCCCGTCATTCGCAGGGTATGGCTAAGACCGCTACCCTCTGCGACAGACTGTGACACGGCTCGACCTCCGGCTTTAGGAGAGGTGTCTGCCGGCCCTCCATCTCCTCGGAGTCTGGGACAGACAAGACACTCCATAACTGTCTGATGAACTAAAAGCATCTCGGTTTATTCTCATTAGTGGCCAGTGAATCCTTCCACAGATGAGGAAACCGGAGCCGAGAGACGGGCCTGGGAAGGTGACCCAGGTATAATGTAGAAGCCAGTCCAGAAGACACCATTTTACCAAAACACTGCCATTTTACAGCAAATCATTTTTAACCAAATTGTCACCACCTCAACCAAAAGACAATAACGATCTAATCCTTCTCAACTGCTCCCAAAAACCATTTGGGAGGGGAGAATAAAACCACCTGAGAAGGATGCCATTTGGGGTGTTGAACCAGAAGTGTGTGGACGCGACGCCAAGTCCACGCTGCTCTCCAGCCGGTGCCCCCTCCGCCAGAGACGGGGCCAAGCAACGTCAGCGACACGTCCCTACACTTCACCGTCACCCAGTTTCAGCGGGCTTCCTGGCAGGCACCCTTGGACTTAGCCACAGAAATACTGAAATACAAACGTCTGTGTTCTCAAGGATAAAAACGTGTTGACAAGAGGCCATTTGAAACGTGTCCCACTAAGTAACTTTGTCTTCAGAACGGTTCTGAGCCCGGAAGAACAGGTCAAACCCGACTGATTTTTGTTTGTTTTACGCAAGTGGCGGCGGCAGCTTGGAGAAATGGATTTCCTCGGCCTGCGCTGTTTTCTAGAATTACTCACCACCCACAAGCCTGGGGACAGCGCGGTGTCTTTGTGCCACCTGTGCTCTAAACTAAGCGAACCACAGTGAATCTGGCGCACTGACAGCAATCCTACAGCAACCGAGGGGCCCCAGAGCCGGATGGAAGGCCGGCTCTAGATCGCCACCTGTTGTGGGTTAAAGTTCAGCACAGCGGCCGAAGAGCGAACCCTCCAACAAAGGCCGAGAGAAATACTGCCAGCTCTTCGCAGTGTGGAAATTTAAGACAAAAGGCTACTTACTAAAAAGTCTCAGAACAAACTGTGGCCCGAAGCCCCTCCGCTGTGAGGGAGCGGCAGAGGCTCAGAGACCCCCCGAGGCTTCTCAAGGCTACTGGCACCGGAAACTAAGCCAAGGCTGCGGGTCAACTTCAAAAAAAGAGAGGAAAAAGAAAAAGAAAAAGGAATTTGCAACCATCGTGCAGAAAAACAAAAAGCCGACGCCCTAAGGTATTCTCTGCCCTGCCCCGCTGTAAATACATATACACACAGCAGAATCTTTTCACTATCATAGGAAAAGGGAATTTCACCCTTTCAGCTAGCTACTGGCTGCAGACCGGCGCTGTCCTCCGGAGCCCCCACTTTCCACACACGGGCGGGTCAACGGGTCTCCGCACCGCGTGGAGAAGGCGATAATACAGCGCACACGCTCCTCCCCGCGCTGAAGCCGGTCGCGGCGTGTCCAGCAGACACCTTCCGGGGGTGCGGGGCTTCCTTCCACACAGCCCGCCCTGCTGGACAGCCACGGCCGCCGCACGGTCCTGGGGCTGGCTCCGTGGGCCCGGCCGTGCCCCGGCCCCCTGCCCGCGGTTCCGGCGCCCCAGCTTCCCCCACCCCCGGCCCCGCGGCCGTCCCGACGAGCGCCCGCGGTCGGGTACCTGCGTCCAGCGGCAGCTCGTACAGCACGAGCGCGGCCGAGAGCAGCGCGACAGCGGCCGCGCCGGCGAGCACCGCCCTAGGCCCCGCCAGAGGGGCCATGCCCGCAAGGCCGCTATCGATCTTACCTCGGCTACAGGCCCGGGCAGCGAACCAAACGGGCCCCCCGGCCATCAGCGGACTTCCGGGCTCCCGGCCGCCCCCGCGCCGCCGCCGGAACCAGAGCTCGCAGCCGACTTCCGGCTCCCGACGGCCCCCGCGTCGTCCCCGGAAGCCGACCCCCAACGTCGGGCCTCGCCCCACCCACAGGCTGGCCTCCACCAGTCAAATTCTGTCTCTGATGATGGACAAGCACAATGCCCAACCGCCCAGCTCCAGGCCGCTGGAGTTTTGGATTCAGTGTTTGGGGCCGGGGTGGTTTTAGGAAATGGGGCGGGACGCTGCGCACGGGGCAGGCACGTCGCTGTGAGAGCAGGTGGAGGGCCCGCTGTGGGCCGCACCCGCCCCCTGGACTCCCAGGCTGGTCTGTGGGTCCGGGAGCCGCCCGGGGCAGAAACCTGCGGGGCGCCGCGTCTTCGCGCCTTCCCTTCCCGCGTCCCTCCTCCTGAGGCCCAGCCTTGCCGAGGCTGCTTTCGGGCAAACACGCTCGAGCCAGGGAAGGCGGAAGGGCCCGTGGCGACCCCCGGGCTGGACTCGGCCGGCGGCGGGGAGCGGGGTGGGCAGGAGTGGGGGCGCAGAGCAGACGTCCCGGCCACTCACGGTCCCGGCGGCCGCAGGCCGGGCCGTCCGTCCTCGGCGTCCCTCGCCGGCACGTGTCCTCACGTGGCGGTCCCCCGTGAGTCTGTCCCGGTGCTGGGACCTTCCGCGTGGAAGGACGCCCGTCGCACGGAATCAGGGCGCACTCTAGTTACCTGACCCTAGTCTCCAGCTACACTGGCAGGCGGGCTTTCGGACCGAAGCATACCTTGGGGGCGGCACGCCTCCCTGCTTCCCTCCAGCGTCAGAAAGATGGTTCTTGAGACGTCTGCGGTGCAAGTGGTGGTTTTACGGAAGCAGTGGGACGGGACCCGCGTACAGAGCTGGTGCACCGGCGGGCGAGGGGTGGCTCGCCGCGGCCTTGGGAGTTGGGGGAGGTAAGAACCTTCATATAAGAGGCCTTGCCTTCCTCCGGGTAAGGTGGTTCCCCCTCTGGCAAGGCGTCAACATGAACACAGCTGGGAGCTCCCTTCTGGAAGTTGAATTATTAAGAATGCCCCTCCCCTTTTTAAAAGTTTTTATTATTTATTTATTCGACAGAGCACAAGCAAGGGGAGCGGCAGGCTCTCCACTGAGCAGGGAGCCCGATGTGGGGCTCCATTCCAGGACCCTGGGCTCATGGCTGAGCCCCCAGGTGCCCCAAGAATGCTGCTTTGTGACTAAGACATTTGTAAACTGGGGGAGAGTCCTGTCTTGCAGGACTGTTATCTATAAATTAACCGTTTGTTTTTCCTTTCCTTACTTTTAGGGCAGCCAGCAGTGCCTGAGGAGTGTCCCACGTGTCCCACCTGGGTATATGGGGGGGGTTGTGGGGTATCAGCTTGTGCTTTGTCCTCAGGCTGCCTTCTTCGCCCTCATCACTGAACCCTCCAGTGATTCCCCCTGTTAGAGTAAAATCCCAAGTTCCTTTCTTCCCAGGCCTTCCGGCCCCTATGGATCCCTGTACCTCTGTCTCCTGCCAGTGTCCTGGCTTCCTCTCTCCCACCTACACCAACGTCTCTGTCCTTAGTCTAACCAGCATGTCCTTCCTGCTCCTGACATGACCTGGGCATGTAGCAATTTCATCTTGACCATTCTATGTAACAGCCACACCGGTTCTTTCCTGCTTCCTGCCTTATCATTCTCCCTAGTACTTCTCACTACTTACGTCCGCTGACTTATACGTTCCTAGTCTTCTGTGTTACCATGTCTATAGACGCTAGCTCCAGTGGAAAACCTTTATTTTGTTCTGTACTCTTTGCTGAGGGCTTAGGGCACATAGGAAGTGCTCTCTTCTTTCTCTTTATTGAGGCACAATTTACATAACAATAGGCTTCACTAATTGTAAGTGTACACCTCCATGAGTCTGTAAAAATGTATATAATCCTGTAATCACTGATGTGGGGAAAAAAAGGCAAAAGAAAAAATTATATTTCCTTACTACCTACAACCCATTGCCAGGTCCTTGAAACAGAGTGACTTGGGGCGCCTGGGTGGCTCAGTTGGTTGAGCGACTGCCTTCGGCTCAGGTCATGACCCCGGAGACCCGGGATCGAGCCCCACATCGGGCTGCCTGCTCGGCGGGCGGGAAGCCTGCTTCTCCCTCTCTCAGTCCCCCTGCTTGTGTTCCCTCTCTGGCTGTTTCTCTCTGTCAAATAAATAAAATCTTTTTTTTTTTTTTAAATAAATAAAATCTTTAAAAAAAAAAAAAGAAAGAAAAGAACAGAGTGACCTTCCTTTAGGAGCTCAGCTGCTTTGATGTTGACACTTTGCTAAGGGCCAGAGGTGATCTTAACCCAACTCCCCAGGATCCTGTGAGTCTACATTAGACTGCAGAGATTCCTTTGGAAACTTCCTTTATCTCTAACCCCCAATATATAGGTTAGTAATCATCCTCCAGGCATGTGGCCCACTGATACACATCTGAAGGACCTCAAGACTGCAGGTTTACTAAACAGTAATAAATATAGCCTTTTCCTAACAATAGCCAACCCCCTCAGGGTCCTAGAAAACTTGTTTCCAAAATACCCTGGACGTTTATTCTGTCCCTAACACCCTTCCAACTTCAGAGTATATAATCAGCACCCCAGAGCATCTTCTGCCCACAGTCCCGTCCCCGAGCTTGAAGGAAACCGCCTTTTTTTTTTTAAACACTTTTGCTTTTTTTTTTTAAATTTTATTTATTTATTTGACATCACAAGTAGGCAGAGAGGCAGGCAGAGAAAGGGGGAAGCAGGCACCCCACTGAGCAGAGAGCCCTATGTGGGGCTCAATCCCAGGACCCTGAGATCATGACCTGAGCCAAAGGCAGAGGTTTAACCCTCTGAGCCACCCAGGTGCCCCAGAAACTGCCTTTCTGCACCAAACATGTCTCAGTTCTTTCTTGTCTGTTTGCTCCTAGACCCCATATCTACATCAATCACTACATTTGTGATTTAGAATATACCTATCAATGGGGCGTCTGGGTGTGCTGGGGGCCAGTGAGGAGAGATCTGTGCAAACTTAGAAAAGTCACGCAGAGGACGCCTGGGTGGCTCAGAGGGTTAAAGCCTCCGCCTTCGGCTCAGGTCATGATCTCAGGGTCCTGGGATCAAGGCCGCATCAGGCTCTCTGCTCAGCGGGGAGTCTGCTTCCTCCTCTCTCTGCCTACCTGTGATCTCTCTCTCTCTCAAATAAATAAATAAAACCTTTAAAAAAAAGAAAAGAGAAGAAAACAAAAGTTGCGCAGATCAATTAGCGGGAACCTTCCTTACTCAGCTGTGGCCCAGTGGTGTTGGCACCGCCCCAACCTGGAGCTGTGGAGGAAGGAAGAGTTAGGGCTCCCGGACACGCCCCCTCACCTGAGGCCAGACACCACAGGGAGGGGAAGGCGGGCACCCGCCTCATTCACAAACCTCATCTCCGGACGGGAGCACATTGGACCAACCCTCTGGCAGCCTCCAGGAGTGACCTTCACCTTCTGTCCTCCCCACCCTGTTGGCCTGCAGGCTCCTGTCTTCATCACCGGGCCTCAGAAATAGATCTAAACAGAACCCAGAACTATCACTGTTCCAAAGGTGAAATAGCACATTGGGTAATATTCCAGGAGACCTGTATGCTTTCTAATATTCACCCACAAAACCTGAAAAAAAATCATTAAAGCTGAAATAATCTCTACTTCTTTATTCAGCAGGAGGGGATAGGAATTAGCACTGACCCAAGATTTGCATTCCTATTAGTTTAATTACCTCCGCGGGGGCAACTGCTGAGCCTGCCCATTGGTAACTGGGAGACCTTTGAAAACTATCTGCAGTGACATCTTACCTGTTATTTTTAGCTTTGCAATGAAGAGGAATAAGATTAAGGAATATGATCAGAAGGAAAAATAAAATTTATTTCTAGGATCAGCAAATCTTTAATTTCAGACTTAAGGAAAAACCGATCAGGCTCAGGTAAATTCGGTCTCTCGGGGGGGGGCCTTATTTGAAATGCAGAAGCATGGGGACGCCGCGGAGGCTCAGTCGTTAGGCGCCTGCCTTCAGCTAGGGTGGTGATCCTGGGGTCCTGGGATGGCGCTCCCACCTGGAGCTCCCTGCTCAACGGGAATCCTGCTTCTCCCACTCCTGCTGCATTCCCTCTCTCACTGTGTCTCTGTCATATAAATAAATAAAATATTTAGGAAAAAATGAAATGCAAAAGCATAAAGATACCTATTGTCTCCATAAAAAATCAAGTCATCTGTTTTAAGTGCCATTATTCAGCATCTTTCTTAAAAACACCAACAACGTAGTCAGGTGGAGTGTTAATGCTGCTATTGATCTGCTTGGCCGGGGGGAGAACCTGTGTCCCCGGTGCGGCCTCAGCGGGAAGGGGGCGGTCGCCTCGCTGACCCCGGAGAAGCTGCTGCTGGATGTTGAACTTCACCCTACAGTTTCACCGCAGTCTCCTCGTAGGTCAGTGTGATGGGGCTGGTGAGCAGAATTCTAATCAAAATCTCAAGCGAGGGGCGTCTGCCTTCGGCTCAGGTCATGATCCCAGGGTCTTGGAATGGAGCCCCGCATCGGGCTCCCTGCTGGGCAGAAGGCCTGCTTCTCCCTCTCCCACTTCCCCTGCTCCTGTTTTCTCTCTGTCAAATAAATAAAATCTTTAAAAAAAAAGCTCAAATGATTAAAGCACTTCTCATATTTGTCACATGTTCAGATGGCCGTGTGTTGTGTAATCTTAGTCACTTTCTCTTCTACCAAACTCAAGGGGTATTTCTCCATCCTTTCTCCCTGCGTTTAACAAAGGAAGGCACACTGCCCTGAATCTGAAATCACGAAGTCCGCCTTCCTGGTCCCTGTTCAGGAGGGGAGGCTGAGGACACAAAGCCTCTGGCGGTGGGCCCGCGGGAGCGCTTCTCTGGTACAGATCAACCACCAATAAGGAAATGATTGGCTTTTTCGAAATAGCGCTAATCTCAGTGAAAGACTGCAGCAGCCCACGTTTTTAATAAAAACGTCTTATATGGGGGCGCCTGGGGGCTCAGTTAAGCGTCTGGGTTTGGCTCAGGTCATGATCTCAGGGTCCTGGGATCAAGTCTGCATGGGTCTCCCTGCTCAGCGGGGGGTCTGCTTCTCCCTCTGCCTCTGGGCTTTCTCTCTCAAATAAATAAAATAAAAATCTTATATAATCAAAACATAAAGGAAAAAACACTACATTGAGTCTGGATATGAGTTCTCATCCTCAGCAATAACCTGGAGCATGTGGGGGAGCCGCCTAAACTTTTCCGGTCACAGAGATTTTATCACCAAAGGATGAAATTAGATGAGATGACCTTTAACATTTCTGTCAGCAATAGAAACGTATGTACTTGATCTAGTAACACGCTTGCTTATATGCTATCTTTTATTTCACGTTACTTGTGTTTTTTAATTTTTTTTATTTGACAGAGAGGGAGAGAGCACAAGCAGGGGGAGCAGAGAGAGGGGGGAAGCAGGTTCTCTGCTGAGCAGGGAGCTGACTCAGGACTTGATCCCAAGACCTGAGATCATGACCTGAGTGGAAGGCAGACCCTTAACCAACTGAGCCCCCCAGGCGCCCCATACTTTGTGTTACTTTTAAAATACTGTTTTAAAATCCTTGAAGAGGAGCAGTGATGTGCTCGGGGTTTGAATGTAATCAAGAATTTATACAGAGCAAGTCCCAAATGATATTCAGACCAATCTCTCCCCCATTTTGTAAATTGAAAAATACTGTTCTCTTTCTTTAATTGAAGTTTTTCTCTAAAATAAAATGAGAGAAACCCACTGGAAGCGGGCTGGAGGGGTGGCTAGGTGATGTCACCCTACTGGCAGCCAGGTGACTTCATGCCATGGAGAGCCTCCGGGCCTAAGATGGGCAGGCTCTTCGGCGCCGGGAGCTCAGCCTCTCTGGGACCAGCCCGTTTCTTTTATTCCTGGTGGACTGTGTAAGGGAGGAAACAGTCTTCCTCTGCCCTCCCAGAGCAGCGGGCTCTATCAGACCGAGAAAAGACAGATGAGCAGGGGAAAAGGTAGGCACGTTTCACTTGTGGGTATTTTATTTTTTTCCCGTAACTGGAGGCCTTCCCAGAAAAGAAATGGAGACCCAGAGAAGTGGCCCGATGAGGGGGCGCGGCATGTATGACACTGTAAGGAAAGGCAGTAAGCCGCGGAGAAGTGAGCAGAGCGGGGGAATGGGGTCTGGGGCTCCAGGGGCATACACCGGGGAGACGAATGAAGGCTGCGGGCTGTTCCCTGAGCCTGTGGACACTGGTGTCCTAGCAGCACTGCCATCCCTGCTGACAGAGGTTGTCCTTCCCTTCCTGGTTCCAGAGAGGGACACCCTCCCACCCTCACTCCCTGCTCCTCGGTGGAGGGAGACCTGAGTGCTTCCCCTGTCTGTCGCTCCTTAATTGTCTTCAGCTCAAAGGAATCTTTACGTCAAAGTGGTATATTTGGGGGTGGCATGATCTTTTTTTTTTAAGATTTATTTATTTGAGGGGCGCCTGGGTGGCTCAGTTGGTTAAGCAACTGCCTTCAGCTCAGGTCATGATCCTGGAGACCCAGGATCGAGCCCCACATCAGGCTCCCTGCTCGGCGGGAAGCCTGCTTCTCCCTCTCTCACTCCCCCTGCTTGTGTTCCCTCTCTGGCTGTGTTTCTCTCTGTCAAATAAATAAAAAAATCTTTAAAAAAAAAAAAAAGCTTTATTTGAGAGAGAGCAAGTGAGCACAAGCAGGAGGGGCAGACGGAGAGGGAGAAAGAATCTGAAACAGGCTCAGAACTGAGCACGGAGCCCAATGCAGTTCGATCCCAAGACCCTGAGATCACGATCGGAGCCAAAACCGAGTTGGACGCTTAGCCGACTGCGCCTCCCGGGGGCCCCTGGAAGCCGGGTGACATATTCTGATCACATATTCAACTGTCACGTGTATGGGAACTAGGACACGAAAGTTGGCCGGTACAAGTGAAGGGCTGAACTTAAATGTTCACCGACTCAGGGCGCCTGGGGGGCTCGGTCGGTTAAGCATCTGCCTTCAGCTCACACCATGATCCCGGGGTCCTGTTGATGGGCTCCCTGCTTAGTGGGGAGTCTGCCTCTCCCTCGCCTCCCCCACCCCGGCCCCACTCGTGTTCTCTCTCACTATCTCTGTCTCTCTTCTCAAATAACTAAAATTTAAAAAACTAAAAAATATTGGGGCGCCTGAGGGGCTCAGTTGGTTGAGCGACTGCCTTCGGCTCAGGTCATGATCCTGGAGACCTGGGATCGAGTCCCACATCGGGCTCCCTGCTCCGTGGGAAGCCTGCTTCTCCCTCTCTCACTCCCCCTGCTTGCGTTCCCTCTCTGGCTGTGTTTCTCTCTGTCAAATAAATAAAATCTTTAAAAAAAATAAAAAATAAAAAATAAAAATAAATAAAATAATAAAAAAATAAATATTAACCAACTCAAGCAGGCACCTGTGGCTAGCCCCTCCCATAGGGGACGGCAGGACATACTGAGAACCTAAACAGATGGAGAAGGCCAGGTTAGCTTTGGGCCAGAGGAGCCTCACGCCGTCCGGTTTAGCGCACTGTCCCCACCACTGCGGTCACACTGCACTCTGGGACGGGGTGCCCTCTACTGTCTCCAGGATGACAGTTTTGCAATGTTGCCCATGTGGGTGTCTTGGGATGACAGTCCCCCCTGTGAGCCCTGCACATTAGCCCGGATCTAACTGCCGTTACCAGATGGTCCCATATCCAGCTGTGATGCTTCTGACATTATTCAAGCAGCCCTGGAACCCGGGAGACCGTTATAGCTCTCTGTCTTGGTAGTGACAGGAGCATAAAGCATTTTGGTTTCTTGCGGCACCATTATTTTGGCTAAATCTTTTCTTCCTGGCAGGGGTAAGGTCCCTAGGGCTCGTTAAGAGCTGATGTCTAGCATTCCCGTTTATATTCGGGGTTTCAGTGAAGACAGCCAGAAGACAGAACATGGGAGACGGGCACAGGCCTGAGGCAGGTGTGGGCAAGAGGGCAGGTGAACTCTAGTCCAATCCAGGAAGCTGAAAATCTACTGAAGACTCTTATTTATTTGTTTGTTTGTTTTAGAGTTGTGGGGGACAGAGGGAGAAGGACAAGAGGCCTCTGAACTGCGGGCGGAGGCTGACGTAGGGCTCCATCTCACGACGCTGAGATCGTGACCCGAGCCAAAACCAAGAATTGAAGCTTAACTGACTGAGCCCCGCCCCCCAGGTGCCCCATCTAAAGAAGAATCTTTTTTTTTTTTAAGATGTTATTTATTTATTATACAGAGAGACCACAAGTAGGCAGAGAGGCAGGCAGAGAGAGAGGAGGAAGCAGGCTCCCGGCTGAGCAGAGAGCCCGATGCGGCCTCGATCCCAGGACCCTGAGATCATGACCTGAGCCGGAGGCAGAGGCTTTAACCCACTGAGCCACCCAGGCGCCCTAAAGAAGAATCTTAAGGAGAGGATCTGAGCCTCTGTGTGGTCTGTGAGCATAACCAATTTGCAGATCAGTATTTCTCATTGTAGGTTCTGGGCAAGGAAAAACGAAGAGACAGAAGCCGGGCTGGATTCTGCTTGGGGGACATGGTGCAGTCAATTTGAACCAATATCTTATTTGGGGTGGAAAAAAGTGATGCAAGATTTGTGGAGGAAAACCACGGGGTGGGCCACTGAATCACTAAGAAGAAACTGGAGCACCAGAATTTCTTGCCCTCCCTGCAGGGTATGTGGTGGGCATTAGAGAGCATGAATCATAAGATGCAGTCATTCATGTGGGCTTCAGTCTCCGAGGAGGGGCACCTGGAGAGGGGGAGCTCACTCGGTGAGGCATCTGCCTTCAGCTCAGGTCATGGTGCAGGGTCACAGGATAGAGTTCCGCACAGGACGGGGAGTGGTCCCTGCTCAGCGGGGTGTCTGCTTCTCTCTCTGCTTCTACCCCTCCCCCCCGCTCATGCTCTCTCATGCGTGCTCTCTTTCCAGTAAACAAATACAATCTTAAAAAAAAACATCACCGTAAATATCGGTGTGGAAATGGTGGGGTTCGGCACAAAGAGTCGGGAAAGAATGCTTGAGATGTCTTCAGTGCAGAAACGTGGTTTCCTTCAAGTGCGGGGACAGAACCCGGGGGCAGAAGGAGCTGCTCTGGGGTTGTGAGGGGTGCTGATTATATACTTTGAAGTTGGGACACAGAGTATTTTGGAGACCAGGCCCCTGAGGCTGCCAGCTATTGGCGGGGTAAGGCTGTGTAGTGCCGGCTAGCAAACCAGGGGGCCACATGCTTGGAGGATGATTGTTGCCATATCTCGGGGGAAGAGATAAAAGAAGTTTCCAAAGGGATTTCTGAATGTTAAAGCCGACTCACAGGATCCTGAAAGTGGAGCTCATGTGGAGCAAAGGTTGCCTTTGCCCTCGGCCAAGTGTCCACATCGGGGCAGCTGGGCCCCTAGAGGAAGGTCACTCTCTTTCAAGGACCGGTCGATGGGCTGTAAGTAGCAAGGAAATTTAACTTTTTCTTTTGCCTTTGTTTCCCACATCAAATACTTCAGAAAAAAGTGCAGGGCATGACAACATGGGATACCTTCAACTCAAGAGGCCAAAGGAACAAATCCAATGTAGAAGCTGGTGCAGCAAGAAGGACCCTCCCCTTGCTTCTGCAGAAGCTAAGCGACATTGTAGGTGGGCGGCGGGCTTGGGGCCTGACTGAGTTTCTAACCCGAGCCATCGTAATACACTTAATAGGTGCAGATTTCATTACATGTTCAGGAGGTAGAATGAACGTGTCAAGGGCTATTTAACTTATTTCCACGAATATGTATTGTTTCTATGCACCGGCACCTGTGGTGTGCGGGGGTAGGAACCTGAGCAGAACTGTGGACGCACACATCCCGGGCAGGAGGCCTGCTGGCCGGCTGCGGACCTGGGCAGGGCGGGACGAAGGCAGTGCTGGGAAACGGCCCGAGAACCACCTCCTGCTCTCGGTTGGCATGGATCGGACCCTGCCCTTGAGTCGGGAAGGCAGGCTCTCACCCCAGGTGTGGAGGTTAGCCCAGGGGATCTGACCAAGCAGGGTGGTTTGTTCCAGTTCGCTTGATGATTTTATAAGGGAGTAGGTTCTTCGCTCTCCGAGAGATGCCGGTGGTGGAGGCCAGCCGTGACACGATCCCTAGAGCTGGAGAAGCCTTGGGAGCCTGAGGACATCTCACCCACATGGAGCCTCGTGTTGAGCAGGGCAGCGCTGGGAGTTCGAGAAACCCAGGCCTTCATGGTGCCGCGTGAGCGACACTGGGCGGCCCGGCTGGGTGAGCGATGGTCGGGCTGGCCCCGGGCTCTCCGAGCTACCGCACCAGAGACCCCCGCCACGCTCTCAGCCCTGATGAGGGCTGTGCAGCTCCTGATTTCTCTCCTCCTCATGGCAGTCTTCTTCTTAAACTTTTAATTTTGAGATGGTTGTGGATTCACATGTGGTTGGAAGGAATAATCCAAAGAAATCCCATATACTGTTTGCCCAGTTTCCCCCCAGAGCGACATGTTACGAGACGACAGCGCAACATCACAACCACGACAATGCTGTTGATACAGGTGAATAGAGGCTAGTCCCCGCACTGCCCTCGTCCAGGCACGCCGCCTCCTTCCCTGCCAGCCTTCACAGCCCCGCCAGCCCCGGAGCTGCCCTCCATCGCTACGGCTGTGTCTCTTCAAGCACAGTACAGAAACGAAATCTGCAGTATGGAACCTTCTGGGATTGGATTTTGAGACCCGGCCCTCTTCTGCCACAGTGATTTATCTGGGTAGATGCCATCATCCCCGTGGGTGTGTTTCCCAGGGCTGCAGGAAGAACCTAGCACAAAGGGGCGGCCTAAGGCACCAGGGATCTCTGTGTCACCGTTCTCCCGGCTGGAGGCCAGAGTCCAAATCAAGGTGTCCACAGACCTTGCTGTCTGCAGAAGCTGGGGCGACATCTCTCCTTGCCTCCTCCAGCTTCCTTGGGGACCCCTGGTGACCCTCGGCTGGCAGCTGCCTCACTGTGACCTCCACTGCCACACGTCCCCCTGGGGTGTCTGTGTCTTCACATGCCCTGTTCTTTTAAGGACACCAGTCACATCGGGTTAGGGGCCTGCTCTACACCAGGCTGGCCTCACCTCCACTTCAGGAATCGCATCATCATGACCTCATATGGGTTTTTCTCGTCCACTCCCTGTTGGACGCCGGGCCACAAGGGGCTCTGCGGCTCAAGGACTCAGCCAGTGGGATCCTTAGGGAACATGCTCTTGGTGCTCTCTGAGCAGCCCGCCAGCGGGTGCGCGCCCCATGTGACCGCCCCCCGTGTGAGCGTGGCGGGGAACCCCACAGGTCCTCTCCCGGCCGCAGACTCGAGAGCCTCTCTCCCCGACGTCGGGTTTAGGAACACTGGCATCATTTCTCTGTCCGTTCTATGATTATTTATTGTTGATGACAGCATGCTGCTGCTTTTTTTGCAGTGTTAATATTATGACCCCAAACTATTATTTCTCTGTAAATGTGCTCAGATCTGGTACACATGAACTTTTATCTTCTGCAGAGAATAACAGCTTTGTATTCCTTTCTAGTTTCTGTTTCTCCTTCCTTCCCGCTGTGCGGGCTGGGACCCCTGATTCAGTGATGAGTCACCTGGATTAAAGTGCCCTTATCTTAGCTTTCACCTCCTTGGAAATGCTTTTAAAGTTAAAACAGGAAGTGTGATGTTTGCTTCTGATCCACAGCCTATTATTAGGAAAAGGAACATCCCTTTGTTTCACATTGTTGAGGATTTTTTAAAATCACGAATAATTATTGACTTTTATTAATTTTTCTGTAGCTGTTAAAGTTATCCTATTTGTTTTCCTTTGATTTGTTAACACCAGGGAGTAAATAATACGTCTTCTGATGTACAACCTGTGGGGAATCAGGGCTGACCGGCATGGTCGCGGCGAGCCGCTCTTTCCGACGCTGCTGAATGTCCTTCGTCGATCTTTTATTTACAAGCTTTATTTGCAGGTGATGTTGGTTCACTCATACACATTTCTCCTTGCACTTCTGTCGTCTTATTTTATTCAGTGTCCTATCAGCCTCACAAACCAACGTCCCGTTTCTCTACTTTTTGGTATAGTCTGTTCGTAGGAGGATGGTCTGCCTCCCCAGGCCAGGCCTGCGACCCTCCGACCTGGGAACCTTTTGACCGTGGAGTCAATTTCTTGAACGGTTAACAGTGTATTTAGTTTCCATTTGTTTCTTCACTCGATTTTTACAATTTTTATTATTTATTTATTTAAGATTTTATTTATTTATTTGACAGAGAGAAACACAGCCAGAGAGGGAGCACAAGCAGGGGGAGTGAGAGAGGGAGAAGCAGGCTTCCTGCCAAGCAGGGAGCCCGATGCGGGTCTGGATCCCAGGACTCCAGGATCATGACCTGAGCCAAAGGCAGACGCTTAATGACTGAGCCCCCCAGGTGACCCTCAGCTTTTTATAAAATTAAACATTTTTTTTTAAGATCACAGTGGATTGGGGCGCCTGGGTGGCTCAGTTGGTTGAGCAACTGCCTTCGGCTCAGGTCATGATCCCAGAGACAGGGGATCGAGCCCCACATCGGGCTCCCTGCTCGGCGGGAAGCCTGCTTCTCCCTCTCTCACTCCCCCTGCTTGTGTTCCCTCTCTGGCTGTGTTTCTCTCTGTCAAATAAATAAATAAATAAATAAAATCTTAAAAAAAAAAGATCACAGTGGATTATGTCCATGTCAATATCCTCATTGAGGTGAAAGCAGGGATTGATTGATTATTATTATTATTATTATTTTTTAGTAAGCTCTACAGCCAATGTGGGGCTAGGACTTACGACCCCAACATCAAGAGTTGCGTGTGCTCTACCTACTGAGCCAGTTGGGTGCCCCTAAACATGAAGTTTCAAGTTAGTTCTTCTTCCTAATTCTTTTTTTTTTTTTTTAAAGATTTTTATTTATTTGACAGAGAGAAACACAGCCAGAGAGGGAACACAAGCAAGGGGAATGAGAGAGAGAGAAGCAGGTTTCCCGCCGAGCAGGAAGCCCGATGTGGGGCTCGATCCCGGGTCTCCGGGACCATGACCTGAGCCAAAGGCAGTCGCTCAACCAACTGAGCCACCCAGGCGCCCCTCTTCTTACTAATTCTTTCTTTTAAGTGAGACCTTGGAAGGTCTGGGTTTCGGGGTCTGGCATCTGGGGCCCCAGCTGGAGCTCGAGGACTGCTCGCCGACGCTCGGTTTTGTGCAGCTGGTCTCACTGCTTCCTCAGTCCCGGAGTAACTCTGTACATGCACGCCAATGCTTAGGCTCTCTAACCTCCTTTTGTTGTTTATTTTCCACCTAGTCGTCTGCAGTCTGGAGGGTGTGATGTGAAGAATTTCTGATCTTGGACAGTCATCGACGTCCGTTGTGACCTGTGTGCACAGAGATTTTTGTGACTCTTCCATTTTGCATGTATTTTATTCAACCCTCCCAAACCCCATGAGAAGGGGAATTTTCAGATGAGGAAATTAAGCATTAAACATACTAAGAGCTTTCCCGTGGTTACATATTTATTAAGAGAGAGAACAAAGATTAAACCTGAACTTGTTTCATTAAAACTCCTCTCCCCAAGTTGCAGTAACCTCCCCTAGGAGCAGCATGGAATGGGTTTCATTTTTCCTTTGCATTTTTATGCAATATTTGATTAAAAAAAGAACAAACATGTGTTGGTTTTGCAATTTTGTACAAAACAGTGAAATGGGGCAGGGATTAGGCAATCCCGCTTCTGGGAATTTACCTTAAAGGCTTATTTCCACAGACTCAGAAAGAGATGTGCACAACGAGGCTCATCCTAACAGTGTCCTCAAGGGTGGGGATCCTCGAACAATGTGACCAGGGCGAAGCGTCCCTTACGCCACCCTCACGGCCCAGCAAGGAGGTGCCGCCTCGAAGACTTCCTACAAACGTATTTGCTTGCAGTCAGGAGGTATTTGGACAGGTCTTTCCCGTGCCCTAAGTAGCATCGGGTTATTTCTGCATAATGCAATCTAAAGTGTTTTTTAGGGGCATCTGGGTGCCCGGTTGGTTAAGCGTCTGACTTTAGCTCCAGCATGGTCTCTGGTCCTGGAATGAAACCCGCACAATCGGGGGTGGGGGAGGTGGTGGTTCCTGCTCAGCGGGGAGTCTTTTTCTCCCTCTCCCTCTGCCCCTTCCCCTGCTGTGTTCCTCCCTCTCTCATTCTCTCTCGCAAATAAATAAATAAAATCTTTAAAACATACATGAAGTGTTTTCTTATTTTCGCTTTGTCGTGTTTTAAATAATCTGAATGGTACCAGGTTCCGGGGTGCAGGGGCTAGGGCTTCAATATGCCTTTTTTAGGGAACAATTTAAACCACAACAGCAGCTTAGCTCCACGTCCCGTTCCTTGCTTCAGCAGGGGCGAGGAAGAGAAGCTGACCCCCCAGGCCCTCTCCTTCCTTCCACTTCTACACACTCGGAGGTCAGCGTCCCTTCCGTGGGCAGTCATCACCAACTCAAGCCCAGAGGGGACCCGGCGTACCCAGCCTCCAATCCATCCGGGGGAAAGTGCTGTGGTCTGGAACCCTCACTGCAGGAGGAATCTCTAAAAGAGTCTCATGGGGGGAGGGCTAAGTGGCTACCTTGGTTGAGCGTCTGACTCTTGATTTCGGCTCAGGTCATCATCTCAGGGTCCTGAGATCGAGCGCCATGCTGGACTCTGTGCTGGGCATGCAGTCTGCTTGAGATTCTCTCTCCCTCCCCCTCTGCCCCTCCCTGCTGCCCCCTCGCCCCCGCTCTGTGTCAAATAAATAAATCACTCTTAAAAAAAAAAAAAAAGAATCTCAGTGGCTCAGTGGAACCCACATTTAAAGCCTTCAAAGGATTTGGGCTGGTGTTAGCCCAGAAGGGTCCTCAGGACTCTGGAAGAGGATTCATCCTTTCCATAAACCTGGGTATGGGAGGGGACTACCCCCACCAGGAGGGGGACAAGAAGCTGGGCCTCACGGGGTCGGAGGATGCCTGGTGGCTGCCAACCACAGCAGCACCTCAGAACTATCTGGGGGCAGGGTGTGTGGTTTTTTAAAATACTGCCACCTGGGCAAAGACTGGAACAGCTGTTCAACATCATGAGCCTTTAGGGAAGGGCAAATCCAACCCAGAGTGAGAGACCACTACATCCCCACGAAAAGGACTAAAAGTCAGAAGACCACCATACCAGGGTTGGCAAGGATGGGAAGAAATCAGAACTCTCATACCCTGCTCGTGGGAACATATGGCGGAACGCACGCTTTGGAAAGCAGCTTGACACTTTCTTTGAAAGTTAAAGGTATTGCTACCGTATGACCCAGATATTTGATTTCTCGGTATTTACCCATGAGAAATAGACCCACATGTTTGCACTAAGACTTGGCATGAACGGTCATGGCGGCTGGATTGTTAACAACCAACGAGCGGACAAGGAGCGTAAATAACCCAAAAATTCAACCAACGAGTGGATAGATAAACATACTGGGGAGGCCCCTGCAGGGGAGTACTACACAGCAATGAAAAGGAGCCAAGGAGAGAAAGACAAAGCACAACATACACACTGCTTTGTTGTGTGTGTTTCAAATTTTGGAGATTGCACACAGATGTGCAGTGATAGAAGATCAGGGTTCCCTGGGGACAGGTGAGTGGGAGGGGCAGAGGGACAGATGACAACGGGGCACAGGAGACTTTCAGGGTGATAGACAGGTTCGTTATCTGAGTGTGGCGAAGGTCCCACACGGGAATACATTGTCAGACTTCTCCCGCTGAGCACTTTCTCGTGGACAGTTTGTGGTCTGTCTAGACCTCAACTATACCTCAATCAGGACAGTAACAGACAGAGACCCGCTGTCCACGCCCCAGGCCTCAGATACTCTGCCTTGGTTGCTCGGGGCGCAACACGGTTGGTACTTTTAAGAAACTGCCCCAAATTATAGCTGGGCGTGATCACTGGCCCTTGTGATGTCTGGAGGGTGTTGGTGTGGGAGACGCCAGGCTGAGGGGAAGCACTGTTAATTTCTGCGGCCGAGAGAAAATATGTTTAAACCTACTCAACGGACACTGTCTAGGAAAATAGTTAAATTCACCATATTGTCGTTGAATACATGAAATCACCAGTTTCGGGTCATCAAAGCTCTCATGCCGTCAGTTTCATGTGGTTCAACCTATATTTTCAAGAGTTTCACCTTCATCAAACGGTATTAACTATTTGGATCTGTCGTATAAAGACTGGACCAAGTCCCACTAATGACGTCACTAATGGCCTCACCTCAGAATATTAGAGTTGCAACCTATCCATCTGAGTACCCTTCATGAACCACACGCCCCCCCCCCCCAAAGGCAGTAAGTGCTGGCATGGTGCAAAGAAATATGATTTCAATTAAAAGTAAACACTACAGGGGTGCCTAGGTGGCTCAGTCATTGAGCGTCTGCCTGCATCTCATGATCTCAGGGTCCCAGGACGGAGCCCCGCATCGGGCTCCCTGCCTGGCGGAAGCCTGCTTCTCCCTCTCTCACTCCCCCTGCTTGTGTTCCCTCTCCAGCTGTGTTTCTCTCTGTCAAATAAATACATAAAATCTTTAAAAAATAATAATAATAAAAAGTAAACAGTATGAGGGGCGCCTGGGGGGCTCAGTCGTTAAGCGACTGCCTTTGGCTCAGGTCATGATCCCAGAGTCCCGGGATCGAGCCCCGCATGCGGCTCCCTGCTCGGCAGGAAGCCTGCTTCTCCCTCTCCCACCCCGCTGCTTGTGTTCCCTCTCTGGCTGTGTTTCTGTCAAGTGAATACATAAAATCTTTAAATAAAAAAATAAAAGTAAACACCATGAATTTTAAGTTTTTCCTTTGGTCTTGTCCCTAAACGTCCACTCTACTTTTCCAGATTCAAATACAGTTTAACTTTAGATCTGTTTTTTCTCTTTTCAGAAGAAACGTGTATTTATTGTAGAAAATGTGAAAATGGAGAAAAACAGAAAGAAGACGGGACAAGCCGAGCACGCCCCACAGGGCCCACTGCCGACGTCCGAACACTCAGGATCAGCTCAGCGTTAGCACTTCCTGAAAATTAACTTTGGGTTTTGAATAGTTCTTCATGGCTTCAATAAATGATTTGAGTCCCAGATTAATACTCAGGTGCCTCGACATAGGGATTAGTCCCACAGTCACTCAGACTGGATCGCCTGTGGAACTGTTTCCCAAGGGCTTGTCTAAAGAATAAACGGCAATTCGAATGCAGATCTGAGCCGCCAGCTGAGATGGGAGGGGGAGGAGCGCAAGCAAGGAGGGCTGCCTGGGGAGGGACCGGAAGGAAATCTGATCAGCTAGTATCTGAAAGTGTTTCAGAGCCACAGTGTGCACAGGTTAGTGAACATGAATGATGGGAATCTCGAACTGGGACACCGTGGCTTTCTTTAAAGCTGGCCAATCCCGGGGGTCCTCCCGGCTCTCACGGGTTACAGCCGGGAGGACACCCCTGTCTTCAGATTCCCCACTGTTCATGTTGCCCACAGAAGCTGGAGAGAGCATTTGGGAAATGAAAATGCATTTATTCCCCTTAAGTCATCTAAAAAAATAAATTATCTCAGTGCCTTCAGGCAGCTATAAGAGGATCGCACACATTGGGGGGCCTTACAAGCCACAGAATTTATTTCCCATAAATTGGGAGTCCCAGTTCAGGTCAGGGTTCTCTCACTGGGTCCCCTTTTGGCGGAAGGGGTAAGGGATCTCCTGGGGTCTCCTTCCTGAGGGCTCTATGGCATGACCCATCTCCCCCCCAATGCCCTCCAAATGCCCTCAGTTTGGGGGTTCAGGTCTCACTGAGGGCGTCTGGGAGGACACAGACATTCAGGCCCCAGCAAGTAAGTATCTTTCATCCTAACCAAGAAGACAAATTGCACAGTAAAGTGCAGGAATCTTGCCTGTTTTCCTGCCAGGAATGCGGGTCCCCGGCCTCCCTGGGGGGCAGGGGGATCTTGCTCAGTACAACTCAGGGATCCCTGAGCAGCGCTCAAGGGAGCTCAGCTCTGCACTCCGTGCCGGCCCTGTCTGCTCAAATTCCAAGCAAGGGCTCCGTTGGTCTCATAGGGACCCACTCAGCCCCACAGAGCTGCTATGAAGATCGTGTGAACTGGAGACATCTGACAAACAGTGGAAGCAGAAAGAAGCCTTTTCAGAACTTTCTTCCTTCCTCTGATGGAAGCAGAGCGTCCCCCCAGATGGAAGGAGAGGGGCCACTCACAGGAGGATGAGAAACCGCATAAACAAACATTATCCCAGTGGCCAGGCCTCTCACTCCCCCCAAAAGCTCATTTGTCCCCCTTCAGGCAGCCCTTCCTGCCCCCATTAAGTTGGTACATGACCCCCTCTATCTCCCTGCTCAGGGCCCACTTCATCTGAGCACTCTCACATGCGTGTGAACAGACGTGTTCTCTTTTCTCCTCCTAATCTGGCTGCTGCATGGGTAGAGGGAAGGGGTTCCCCCAGCCATGTGAATTTCAGGGGGGACATTCTGGGGTTGGCAACACGCCCCCTGCTGTGCCCCGAGGCACCTGTCTGCTGCCCCTTGTCTCTGCCCCCTGTGGGGTGCTCTGGTCTTCTCAGTGAGGTCCGGACCCCCCTGTGATGCAATTCGAGAAATTTACCAGAACCGTGAAATCCTGCGATTAGACCAAGTGGCTGCTTAAGGACTCAGTCACAGCGCTAATGCTCTGACGCAAGTGTCATCGTCTTTTTTAGCAGCATTACTTTCATTGTTCCTTATTGGTTTTTCAGATCTTCAGAAATTCTAGAGTCTTTAAGGCCTGTTTTGCCAAGTCTACTCTTGGCAGGATTGAGGTTTGGTTCCAGAGGGGCCAAAGTTCCATCGCAAGGCAGTCTAGCTAACGGTGTACACGCAGAGCACCTGCGCCCGGACAGAGACTTACCGGAGCCCTAAACAGTATGTGGCGAATTTATTTAAAAAGCAAACCCAGGGGCGCTTGGGTGGCACCATTGTTAAGGGGCTGCCTTCAGCTCAGGTTGTGATCCCTGGGTCCCGTGATCGAGCCCCGCATCGGGCTCCCTGCTCCGCTCTCCCTCTCTCACTCCCTCTGCTTGCGTTCCCTCTCCCTGTGTCTCTCTCTGTCAAATAAGTAAATAAGATCTTAAAGAATGAATGAATGAATACATGAATGAATAAATAAATAAATAGATAGATAGCAAACCCAAAGGATGAGGG
Organism: Spilogale gracilis; assembly: GCA_004023965.1. NCBI lineage: Eukaryota > Metazoa > Chordata > Mammalia > Carnivora > Mephitidae > Spilogale > Spilogale gracilis. The sequence continues at coordinate 60,093 of PITA01008371.1, forward strand.
TAGAGCCCTGGGGCATGGGGGTGGGGCAAAGGGCAGCGAGGTCCGGGAAGCCACAGACTTTCAAGAAGGAAGTGGGAAACAGGGTCAGAGCCCACAAGTGAGTCGGAAGACTGAGGTGACGGTGAAGTCAATCCCAGGTGACATGGAGGAGAGCCGTTCCAGGGTGTGTGGGGGACAGGCTGCCCGGAGGAAGCGTCACAGCAAGAGCCCAGGAGTGTCTGGGGAATGAGGGAGGAAGGCAGAGGCTCACAGGCCTGCTCATCATCGCTGAAAATTCCGGCTACAAATCAGTGAAGAGTAAGAGAAGAGGCGAGCAGAGGACTCTTTCACAGTGGGCGTGTCCACAGCAGACCCGGAAAAGTCGTTCTTTTACAGAGAATGGAACACCCCACCCGCTGCCTTCCTCCTGGGTCAGACGCCGCCTTCACTCTGCGTCCAGGATGAAGAAGTCGAGATGGATGGAGCGGCACAGTGGGGAGAGGGCTTGCACACACGATGTTTAAGAAACATTCCACTCCATTAATGACTAAAAAATCGAAAACCATTAATTCAGAGTTCCTTGTTCAATCTGCACAGGGAACTCTGCTGTTTCACAAGAGGAAGTTGAGCTGTTAAAGAAAATCCAAACCCTAAGTGTTAGACTAAGAGGAAGGTGAAGGAAGAACTACTTGCATTTCTTTTGGGGGGAAGCGAAAGAACAAAAGGACACAAAAGGTGGCAAAAACCCAAACCCACAGCTTCACAAAGCCTTCTTAGCAGATCCAGTAATGAGGCTGCAGATTGATCCCCAAAGTCTGAGAGCAAAGTGTGCAGGAGGCTCTTCTCCTGGGTGGTGTGTGCAAGATTTCTCAGCAGAGAAGCGGGGGCGGCGCAGGGGAGGGGGCAGTCCCACTGGAGGACCCTTGCTGAGGACCCTGTGCAGGAGAGGCCGTGATGCAGGTGGGGGGCTCCCATGCCCTCCAAGCTCTGAGGGTCTCAGCCCCCTCACTCTGCAAAGAAACTAGAGGAAGGCAGCCAAGGGCAAGGTTTGCTGAGCACACCCAGCCCGACTTTGGAGCAGAGGAAGGGGATTCCCACGGTGGCCCACGAGGCTCTGGGCCTGGTGGGGAGAGGCCAAGGGGCTGGGGAGATTCGGCCCAGGGCCTGCCGAGAGCAGAGGCCCCAAGCCTGAGCTGCTCAGACTCACGAGGAGGGCCAGCCCCTACCCAGAGTTCCTGACTGCATACATGTGGGGAGTGGGGCTACAGAATTTGGGGAGCTGCCTGGCTTGGCTCCAGGAAAACCATCCCTGAAAGCGGGTTCTCAGAACTGAGAAAGGCTGCAGGGCATGGCCAGATGCTAAGGACCCCAAGACATCCTAGCTTAGGAGGGCCCCAGAGAAGCCACGGGCCCAGAGCAGAAAGGGGCATCCCAGTCAGGGTCAGAGACAGAGGGGAGGCAGGAGGCCAGGGCGGTGGGGGTGGGGGTGGGGGCAGACAGCCACCGGGGAGCAGAGCCGGGGACTTGACTGCCCCGGGGCCCCACAGCAGTGCTGACCTCTCGTCCTCCTTTCTTGTCCCCTGAAGCCCTTCAAAGTCCTCTCCACAGACACACGTCCTCCATGACAGTGTCCCAGACCTGATGGGGCAGAGGAACCGGTCATTCAGAGGAAAGGAAGGTGTCCCAGGAAGGCTGCTGGCAAGAGATGTGAGATCAAGTCCCATGTGGAGCTCTGCACTCAGTGGGTAGCTTGCTTTGGATTCTCTTTCCCTCTCTCTTTGCCCCTCCCTACCATGTGTGCATGGGCACACTCTCTCTTAACAACAAAAAGAAGCAAAAAATAAATAAATAAAAAGAAAGAAAAGAAAATCACCACAGGGGCGCCCAGGTGGCTCAGTCATTAGGCATCTGCCTTGGGCTCGGGTCATAATCCCAGGGCCCGGGATCGAGCCCGCATCCGGCTCCCTGCTCGGCGGGAAGCCTGCTTCTCCCTCTCTCGCTGCCTCTGCTTATGTTCCCTTTCTCGCTATCTCTCTCTGACAAATAAATATACAAAATCTTAAAAAAAAGAAGAAAAATCACCATAAACAAGGTTGACATAGTTGAGTTAACAAGTATATAAAAGCTTTTAAATGATGTATATCCTAGATATTTATTTACATGTTTGTGATTTATGTTTTATATTTATGTTTGAAATTTATTTACATATGATACACATGACTCCCCATTTTTTATTTTGAAGAATATGAAATCTATAGTAGCACATAATTTAAAAATGTTTACAGTTTTTTATTTTATATTTTAAAGAGATTTTATCTATTTATTTGACAGACGAGTGAGCACAAGCAGGGGGAGTGGGAGAGGGAGAAGCAGGTTCCCCGCCAAGCAGGGAGCCTGATGAGGGGCTCAATCCCAGGTCTCTGGGATCATGACCTGAGCTGAAGGTGGATGCTTAATGACAGAGCCATCCAGGTGCCCCAACCGGTCGATTTTTTATTTTTTATTTTATTTTTTTTTCCAGTCAAGTTTTTAAATAAAGATTTCAAACTTACTGATAGTCAAAGGAACACAAATGGAAATGAGACCTACTTTTACCTGCTCCATTGGTGAAGATGAGCTTTGTCACCTGGTGCGGGGAGGGAGGCTGTTGGCAGGCAGGCAGTGGTCAGCAGGTGCGCTGCCATTCTTCTCCGCAGCGTCCCTTGCAGACGTCACTACCATCACTGTATCTGTCCACTGAGCCCCAGTGAGATCATCATTTAGATTGGGCACATAACCGAAGGCTTATTGCTACCCAGGAGAAGAGATTGCTGAAACTCAGTATTAATGGATGTATACAATGACATAATATTTGTGGCACTGAGGCATGTTGAATTCTATAGGTTGAGTCTGTTACATGTGAGCGGCAGAAATTGCTGGCTGGCCCCCTTCCCCACTATCCCTCCTTCTCCTCCCCCCCACTTTTTTTAAAGGTTTTATTTATTTATTTGACAGATAGAAACGCAGCTAGAGAGGGAACACAAGCAGGGGGAGTGAGAGAGGGAGAAGCAGGCTTCCCACCGAGCAGGGATACCAATGTGGGGCTTGATCCCAGGACTCCAGGATCATGGCCTGATCCCAAGGCAGACGCTTAACAACTGAGCCACCCAGGCATCCCCCCTTCTTCTCCTAATTAGAGAATTTTTATCTGGGTACACCAGGACTCAGAGTAAAGACTACATTTCCCAGCCTTCCTTGCAGTTAGGTATGGCCATGTGACTAACTTCTGGCCAACGGGATGTAAGCAAAAGTGTCATGTGTCAGCCATTTGCCAGTTGGGCAGCCCTTCCCCACTCCTGCTTCTTGGAACCTGGGTGTGATGGCTGGAGCCCCAACCATGAGCAGGAGGGTGAGAGTCCCCTCTTGGCTGGCAGAGCTGTGAGCTGGAAGGAGCCCGTGGATTTTGTAGAACAGACCACCAGGCCAGCCTCAAATGGTCTACCTCAGAACTTTTTTTGTGAGAGAAGTTAATGTCTCTTCTAAACTCCACTTATTTGGGGCTTTCTATCCTTGTCAGTGGGAACCTAATCCTAGATGGCACAAAGAAGATATGCTTGGCCTGGCCATACCTCCAGGAACAGATGAGTTTATTTTTTATTTTTATTTTTATTTTTTTTAAAGATTTTATTTATTTGACAGAGAGAAACACAGCCAGAGAGGGAACACAAGCAGGAGGAGCGAGAGAGGGAGAAGCAGGCTTCCCGCCGAGCAGGGAGCCCGATGTGGGACTCGATCCCGGCTCTCCGGGATCATGACCTGAGCTGAAGGCAGTTGCTCAACCAGCTGAGCCCCCCAGGTGCCCCAGGAACAGATGAGTTTGAATAAATGACCAAACAAGGGGCGACACTGTCTTCTGTCTCAGGATGTGAGGGCTCCACCCACTGGGCCCACCCCAGCGAGGCGTAGCATCTTTCCCTGCTCGTGGTTCAGACAGAGGACAGCTTAGATATCATCGCTTCTGTTCTGAGGTTGATGTGGGTCTTGTGGATATAAACAGCTGAGGAGAAAATCAGTATTTATGGATGTAAAGGTTGGGGTCCTGGCCCGGAGGGCGTGGTGCAGAGGGTGAGACCTCAAGCTTAGACATGTCCTCTGCCCAGCCAGCTGTGGGCCCTGGGGACTCGCTGGCTCACGCTCGGCTCTGGCCGCCGTGTGAGGCAACCAAGCATCGCAGGGCACCACCGCCACCACCACCGCGAGAGATCTGGGTACCAGGCCTGTCGCCACGCTGCGGTCGGGCAGCCCTGCTCCGGGGAGCGACTGCTGTTGGCCTGGAGCTGATGGGGATGGACGTGGCACCCCATCTTTCCACATGCTTGTCCTCAGCTCCCCTCTCTACCCCCCGCTTTTATTCCACATCCAATCCAGAGAAAATCCTGTAGGGTCCACCTTCAAAATATACCCAGACTGCAAATGACTTTGAACAGTCCACTGCTGTGTTACCACGGGAAGCCCAGTGCACGTGCTCCCTCTCTGAGGTCTCGCATCTGCCCCAGCCGCCTCAGCACAGCAGGAGGGTGAGTTTGTGCAGGACAGATCCTATCTCTCCTCCGTTCAGAAGCCTCTGGAATCCATTTATCTCATTCAGAGTATAAGCCACAGCCCTTACGATGACCTCTAAGTCCCAGTATCCTTGCTGCCTTCCTAGCCTCCTCCTCACAGACATGTCTAGCTCACCTTCTCTCCTGCCTCAGCTGCTCTGACCTCCTGTGGTCCATTGAATGCCCGGGGGGGGGGGGGGGGGTTCTGTCTTAGGGCCTTTGCACTCACTGCTTTCTATGTGAACACTTCTCCCAACAGATAAAGGATGTTTGACACATGACTTCCTAACCCTCAACAAAAACTTCATCTCGAAGACATCTTGTTTAAAATGGAACCCCCTGCTGCCTCCTTCAGGCCTCATTCTCCATGTACCGTCCCTGTTCTGCTTTTCTCCATCTAACATTTCATCACCGTCTAGGACACTGTGTGTTTTGCCTGTTTATTTTGTTGGCCGTCTTTTCCATTGCTCTAGTCCTCGGTCAGGGCTTGGCGCTTCAACTCCTCCCCACTGAAGGACTATATCACAGACAGTTATGGTGTGGTTTCATGGTTGTTTTGTCTTCCTTTGCTTTTTAAAAAGGAGGAAAGTACTTTAAAAGGTAAAATTATTCTACAACACAGTGACGTGGGAAACCAATGCACAAAGGAAATGTAGCTAAAACTCGATATCCAAAGACCAGGCTGCCCCCCCCAAATACTTAAGGCCCCGCAGGGCACGAGGCTCTTCCCGGAAGCCCCCAGCTTAACGTTAACGCCATGCTGGAGGGAAGGACGACCGTGTTGGGCAATAGCCAGACCTCCTATATTCTGCGAGTCTTGTTTAGCAGATGAAAAGTCCTTGTGGAACTTCCCTTATTTTTCTTCCCCCAACCACAAAGTCTACACACCCCCCCAGGGGTTTCTCACAACCTCCGGGCAGCAGCACTTTCTGTCCCTGGGTCCTGTCTCCCAGCTTCAGTTAAAACCACCATTTTGGGGGCTCCTGGGGGGTTCAGTCGTTAAGCGTCTGCCTTCAGCTCAGGTCATGGTCCTGGGGTCCCAGGATTGAGCCCCACATCGGGCTCCCTGCTCGGCGGGAAGCCTGCTTCTCCCTCTCTCACTCTCCCTGCTTGTGTTCCCTCTCTAGCTGTGTCTCTCTGTCAAATAATTAAAATATTAAAAACAAAAACAAACACCCCCCCCCCCCATTTTGCAGCAAATATGTCTTAAGACTTCTTTCTTGGCCCGGCCCTGCGCCTCACCACCAACAGCGCTACTCCAAAGATGACATCAAATGTACCTACAGACACTCCCGAGTTATTTTGCCAAATTCAACAGAAGCAACCACATTTCCTTTTTTCTTATATTTTCACTGCATAGAATCCCAGAACTGCTCAGTGTGCATCTCTTTTAAAACGAAGCTGCATATTTTTCTTGGCCTTGGGAACATTTAATCTAGCAACCGAAAAAAGGATTAGCCCATTAGGCTGGTGGTTTAAACCCAGGCCGAGTAAACATGGGCCTTGGCGGGTAAGTAGCTCCTTAAACAGACTCACTCGGACACGGGCCACCCCCGCTCCGGCCTCCTGAACAGGAACAAGGCAGTTGACAGTCTTCTGGCATTTTTTTTTTTTTTTTTAGGTATGGTTAAAATTTGATATGGAGTCTTTCTTGCAGTTGAATTTAGTTGTTCGGAGAGCTGGACAATTTAAATTATTTTACGGATTGCTGAGTGAATTGTATGGGCCAGGCACTGGGGTAGGTGCTGGGATCATCCCTCCCCTGCAGCCCTGCTCGGAGAACAGCAGTTTTTCCGGGGGGACAACATTCAATTAACGAAATGTGTTCAAATACACATGAATTGAGCACAGACCATGGCCCAGTTCTAGGAACTTGGGAGACACCAGAGAACAAAACCCAAACACCCTCATGGCTCAAAGCCCCACGTTTACTGAATGATGGGGTGAGCTGAGAAAGACATGCTGAGCTGAAATGAAGTTTAAACTTCATTTAAAACATGCTCTCTGTCCCCAGGGAATTTTTTAAATTACTACAGGAGACAAGAATGAAATAATAGTGAATATAATGAGCTGGTTAGAAGCGCCAGGGGCTTCAGAGCATGGGAGGGCTGGGAGGGTGGGGGACATTCACCAGAGGGGGGCCTGGAGGAGGGGGACTAGGAGGCTGCCCAGGTGAGCCAAACTTAGAGGGTGTGGCATGGCTGGTCACCATGTGTTTTCAGGACACAGCTTCTGGTCTCACGGGGATGGTGAACTCATCCATTCTCTCCTCACTCAAAGCTTTCTTTCTCTTTTTAATTTTTTTTAATTTTTTAATTTTTTAATTTTTTTTAAAGATTTTATTTATTTGACACAGAGAAACACAGGCAGAGAGGGAACGCAAGCAGGGGGAGTGAGAGAGGGAGAAGCAGGCTTCCTGCTGAGCAGGCAGCCCGATGTGGGGCTCGATCCCAGGTCTCCGGGATCATGACCTGAGCCGAAGGCAGTCGCTTAACCAACTGAGCCACCCAGGCGCCCCTCTTTCTCTTTTTTAAAGAGAGAGCGCACATAAGCTGGGGAGGAGCAGAGCCAAAGGGAGAGATCTTAAGCGGACTCCATGCCCAGTACAGAGCCCGAAGCGGGGTTCGATCCCACGACCCTGAGACCGTGACCTGAGCCCATGACCTGAGCCCAAAGCAAGAGTCAGACACCTGACCAACTGAGCCACCCAGACACCCCTGACTCAAAGCTTTCTTGAACAGCTGTTGGGTGCTCACTGGTGAGGACCACACATCAGTACCTTCCCGATGACGTGGCAGTGCGGGGTCTGGAGCTGAGGGCCAAGAAGGAATTCTTGAGACTTCTTGGGTGCACAAAGGTGGTTTCATTATAGCAGAGATAGGGCCCACGGGCACTGGGCTCTTGAGGAGCGTGGGAACTGGGGGAGGTAAAGACAAGGGGAGTTTCCAAAAGGATTTTCATATGCTAAAGAAGACCTGGAATCTGGAGGCCCGGATATTCTCAAACCGAGCTGTTTTCCCCTTTTTCCCTCTAGAAAGGTATTAACGTTAAGATTGGGAGCTTCCCAGAAGAACGCGGTACTCATGTACTGTCAATGGCCTGCACATTACAAGGAAGTTTAATTTTTATCTTCATTTCCTTTGTGTCTTTGTTCTCCACTCAGGGAATTTGCATTCTGGGGTGGGAGGCTGCAGTGTTCAGCGTGTGAACAAGCAATACGATGTGAGGGAGCTGGAAGAAAACAAGCCGGGGCGCCTGGGCGGCTCAGGGGGTTACTCCGCCTTCGGCTCGGGTCATGGTCTCAGGGTCCTGGGATCGAGGCCCATATCGGGCTCTCTGCTCGGCGGGGAGCCTGCTTCCTCCTCTCTCTCTGCCTGCCTCTCTGCCCACTTGTGATCTCTCCCGGTCAGATAAATAAATAAAATCTTAAAAAAAAAAAAAAAGAAAAAGGAACGCTACCTTTGTTTAAAAGAAAGAAAGAAAACAAAGCAGGATAGGGCCCTAGGGAAGAGGAGGCTGAAGAACTCCGGAAAATCCGTGGGCAGCGTGTGGGGGCGGGTAATGCGCAGAGTGGGCACTGGCCCAGGGGGAAGCGGGACAGGTGTTTGGACGGACGAAGGAGTTAGGAACGGTCGGCGAGGCGGGACCTCACCCGTGTGACGCTCCCACACCTCACAGCACCCGAGGGGGCCGTGGCCCACTCCCCTCTTGCAGGCTCCCATCAGCACACGCCGCGATCTCAGCAAACAACCTGCTGGGATTCAGACGAGAGTACCGAGTTCTGCCTCAGCATTTTTCTCTAACATAAACACCAAATCCCACACACTGCATTTTAGAAGCATTTCAAGGTTCACTTAAAAGAGGAAGGAGGAAAGATTTTGCTAGTGGGCATTGCAACCGCCAGAGGCAAATCTTCATTCCAAAGTTTTCCAGCTTTCAGATATAAAACAGCACAAACGGTTTCTCGCCGAAGTGAAGAACACAAAACAAAAGCGACCCAGTCCGGCGTCTCCCCAGCTTCGCAATCATGAGCCGGGCACAAAGGTTTGCACGGCTGCTCCTCAAAGGGAAACTTCCTTCAACGGCCTCGAGCAGCGGCTACACCTGCGCACCGCAGGGAGGGGGATCCGCACGGCTGGGGGAGCGGCCGCGGGCCGGACGCGCGCGGACCCCCACTGCTCCCGCGGTGCCTCCCGAGCGCGACCCACACCGCCCGCGGCACCCAGTCCTAGGTGGCCGCGGGAGCCCAGCGCCGCAGGGGCGCGGTCAAGGTCGGGGCGGGGCGGGGCGAGGCCTCGGGCGTGGGGCGGGGCGTGGGGCGGGGCGTGGGGCGGGGCCGGGGCGGGGCCCTGGCGCCCCCGACGGGAGTCGCCTGCCCGGGTCTGGACACCCCAGGTGCGCGCTGGGCTGCGTTTCTGTCTCCCGCCCGGGCTCGGAGTCGCGCTTCGTCTTCCGCGCTCCCGGGCGTCGGAGCCGGAGGGTCTGGGCGGGGAGGCGGTGGCCGGCTGCTCCAGCGGCGCCCGGGGCGCACTGGCCGCCCGGCGCGGGGAGCAGGAGGGGGCCTTCCTGCGGGAAGATGAGGAAGCCGGATGGGAAGATCGTGCTTCTGGGGGACATGAACGTGGGCAAGACGTCGCTGCTGCAGAGGTACACGGAGCGGCGCTTCGCGGACACGGTCAGCACGGTGGGCGGTGCTTTCTACCTAAAGCAGTGGCGCTCCTACAACATCTCCATCTGGGACACCGCAGGTGAGGGCGGGCACCGCTCGGGCCGGCCGTCCTGGGGCCCCGAAGACGAGGTGCTTCCTCCGGGAGAGAAGCATCCCTCAGGGCCGGGGTGTCCTAGGGCAGGACTTCCCCCGGGCAGGGTCTCCGTGCAGAGGGTCCCGCCTTCGTACTGCGTGTGACCCCATCTCGGGATCAGGCCCTTGGTCTCTCTCTTTCCCCGCTTGTTCTCTTTCGCTGGTTAGGAAACTTCAGGCCTTCCGTGGGTCTTAGGGACAGTACAGGTGACACTCCAAAGAGAGGCTCCTGGTGTCTGTGTACCCCGTGGTGGCTTGGTTCCAGAGCCCCACCATCCTGCTAATGGGAACCCCATGCTCCTGAATATGATCTCATTTGACGTCCCCAACCACCTGGAGGGGTGAGCAGAGGTAGTGCAATTAATTACCCGTTCTTTACAGAAGAAGTTGAGCCACTGAGCCCTACTGGCTCGGTTTGGTCTGGAGACCAGGAAGCGGAGCTCAGGCCTCTGCTCCCAGTCCGGGGCACATCTGCCTTTCCCACTTCACTTACTACCTGCCTAATCTCAGCTCCAATCTGTCCTGGGGCTTTGACATCATTTTCTGCAGAAGCATTTTAAGATAGCAATGAATTATTTTTAGTGCATGTAGTTTTTTGTGATTTTTCCAAAACCACCAATCACAGGATCTTGGTTCAGGCTGTCAGTTTGTTAACTCTGCAGAAGTACAGTGGTAACTACGATCATAGGGCTTTCCTCCTTCCTCAGGAAAAGGAAAAAGGTGCTTGAACTAAAAAAGGACACTGATTCGTTGGGCACATTTTCAGTGCGCACGACTTTCAGAAGCCCAGCACTTTCAGAAGTGACTCACATACCGAAGGTCCCATCTAAAAAGTTTAGATTGCCAGCCTCGCGGCGCACTGGGCTGCTAGGTAAACACTAGAACTAGTTCTCTGTTTATAGTGCAGTTAATGGAGTTCCCGGTGCCCATCCCCCCTTCTCCGTCCGGCTTCCTTCAGTGCTGTCGTTTTACGGTGGTTAGCATCTGACTAAATGGTCTGCAGTCACGCTAGGAAAGCAGTGCCTCCCAGGTGCAAATGTACGCATCCCTGCTCTCTTCTCCAGGCTGCACAGTGACGTTCCCAGACGCCGACTTTGTGGCGCTAAGCATTTGGTAGGGATGGAGCACGGCCTCCAGAAGTCACGTCGCATTGAAGTGACTCGGTTACCCTTTCCGACAGGTCTGGCCCTGTTGATCTGTTAGGAGGTTGGCTGGCCTTCGTTGCGGTCCTTGGGTTACAAGGGGATGACGCAGGAGTGGTGTTGGGGCCCCAGCAGAACGGCCCTGCCCTGCCTTCGGAAGCTGCCCTCTGTGGTGGGCGGTGCCCTCTCCGGGAAGGGAGCTGACCTTCAGTGTCCGAGGGGGCGTCTCTGGTGTCGGGAGTGTGAAATAGCCAAGTAATCTTGGCTGGCCGCTTTCTTCAGTCACCGGAGCGCGGTGCAGCCGGAATTCAATCACCGGCGGGTTATGTAATACAGCAGATGACATGTCCTAGACCTCTCATCAGGCTCCCGGGGGTGGCGACTCATTTCCTGGCTGTGGCCTTCTTGTTCCTGGAACCCTTAGTGTGCCCTGGGTCAGGCTTCCGGGGCCGCGGGGGTGTCCCCACGTGGCTGGCACACACGCAGTAGCGCGGACGCGGGCCATGTCTGTGCCGGGCACCCCAGGCGCTGTGGGGCCAGGGGCCACCAGGAAGTATGAGGAGATACCTAGACAGATATGAATGGATACCAATCCTTAATCTTTGTTGGAAATTCCGAAGTTTAACTCTGAAGGGCATTCTGCTCTTTCCCTTTGCTCTTGAACGTCCTTCCCATTCCAGAGACATAGTGTTTTAAGCTGCGTTCATTTTACTTTTCATAACCAAGGTGCAGGGTAAGGACCTGCTAGAAGATAATTTTTCAGTGCTGGCCGCAGGAGGCGGGTGCGATGGGAGCGTGGGGGCGTGCGCCGTGTCAGGCTGGCCGGTACTGGAGGTGACCCGAGGGCTTGGAGAGTCTTGTTCTTGTCCTGCCGGGAGCTGGATGGGGAGGAGAGGTTTGCTGGGCTGGGGAAGAGGTGTCTGAGTAAGGGACACAAGAGGCCTTCCAAGGGGGATAAGATCACGTCCACGCCTGGGATGAGGCCGTGGAGGCTGGTCTGTCCAGGTGAGGAGCATTCCACTCATGATGCCCTGCTCACTCCGACCCTTGCCTAGTTGGGCCGACAGGTGTAGGGCATTCACCTCAAAGGTTTGATAAGTTCTAGAAGCAAAAGGCGGTTGCCAGGAGACGAGTTGGGGCCCCAGCAGAATCCGCCAGCGCTCTCCTCTCTGTCATGCCTTTGGTTGGTCCAAATGGTCTGAAAAGATATTGCCAGTCTTTCAGGAAAGTCAGCCCAGCTCCTCCTCCACGCCTGGGCTTTCAACACCGGGGGAGGGAGAGAGGCAACAAGGAAAGAGGTGGCATCGTTTCACTTCGGATCATCCAAAGAAGCTCCGTCCCTGGAGCCCTGGAAGGCTAGCCACCTCCTCCTGTATTCCTCCTCCCTCAAGGCTGCAGCGCCCTCCCCCAGGGGGCATATGGCTCAAATTTGCACCCCAGCATCTTCCCTGTGAAGGCCGCTTTGGAACACGGAGTCCCCTTTCTTCCAGCCTCCAGGGACACATTCCCTCTTAACATCTGAGCTCACACTGGCAACACCCTAACGTCGGTATTCCTACCTGAAGTCTTCATGCCCGGTTGGGCATCCTTTAAAAACAAAATAGCTTTTCTCTACTGTGCTCCCTTCTTCCTCCTGAGCCCTTGTTAACAGGGCTGTTACAATCTGTATTTCTTTTCTTTTCTTTTTTTAAAAGATGTTATTTATTTGACAGAGAGAAACACAGCCAGAGAGGGAACACAAGCAGGGGGAGTGAGAGAGGGAGAAGCAGGCTTCCCGCTGACTTGTCAAGTCCCCTCCACATTTAAAGGACCGCTGTGATTCCATTGGGTTCCTCTTGCTACTCTTTAAGTTCAGCTGTTAGCAACTCTAATTTGTCTGCGACGTTAGTCCCGCTTGCACGTAACACAACGGCTTACCCGCTCTGTGGTTTAGGACGTCTCGGTGGCGTGGGCGTGGTGGCGGTGTGTGCCACTCTGCCAGCCCCAGCCACCGTCCACACGTGGGATCTGATGGCTGTTAGGTCTCCCCACCTCATTTTCCTCCTCTGTGAAAGGGGGATGGTTGCAGCAGCCACCTGAAGCGTTGTTGCGAATCAGGGGTTTAATCTTGGCCAAGTGCATGGACAGTCGTGCCTTCAATGGACAGGCGCTGTGCCAGTGTTTGATGAAGAAACAACCGCCTCCTCGCCCTGGGGGCTTACGGCCACAGTTAGCCACCCGCAGGATGTCACGGAAGGACAAGAGAGGCTTGAGTGGGCCCTCAGTAAGCAATTCTGCAATAAATGGAGAGATCAAGGAGAGGGGAGATTTAGAGCAGCTGGTATAATGACTTTTTGTTGAGATGTGTTCTATTTATTTATTTTGAAGATTTTACTTATTAAAATATTTTATTTATTTACTTACGAGAGAGAGAGAGAGAGAGAGAGAGAGAAAGAGAGCACGAGAAGGGAGAAGGTCAGAGGGAGGAGCAGGCTTCCCACGGGGCTGGGAGCCCGATGTGGAACTCCATCCCGGGACTCAGGATCATGACCTGAGCCAAAGGCAGTGGCTTGACCAACTGAGCCACCCAGGTGCCCCAGATTTTATTTATGACAGAGAGAGATAGTGAGAGAGGGAACACAAGCACAGGGGACCTGGAGAGGGAGAAGCAGCCTCCCCACCGAGCAGGGAGCCCGACATGAGGCTCAGGCCTAGGACTCAGGACCATGACCTGAGCCGAAGGTAAACACTTAATGACTGAGCAGCCCAGGCGCCCCCAGATATGTTTTTTTTGTGCCTAATTTGTTAACGATTTTTATCATGAATGGGTGTTGAGTTTTGTCACATGCTTTTGCTGCATCTACGGAGATGATGATTCTTTCTTTCACTGTATTAATGGGACGAGTCACATTGCTTTGTGGGCATTGAACCATCCTTGCATCCCAGAGGTGACAGTTGGTTTAAGAGCTTTCTCTCAAATAACGTTGGTGCAACCCAGGAGACGATGCCTCGGGTCTGGGTATGAAATCATGGCGCCCATGAGGTTAACTGAGAGGTATTGGCCCCCGTGGCAGAGCCTCAGCCCTGTGAGGGTCGGAAGGACAGGGAGCCACACAGCTGAAGATACCAGATGCGTCCTTGAGGACCAGGAGCCCGCACCATCCCCCCTTCCACATAGAAGCCTCCCCCTGGAAGCAGCTGCTCCTGGAGGAATGACTGGGAAAGGTTGACGTTGTTGTGGATGAGCTGGGGAGTAGCCGTCTCTGACAGGGACCACACGCTTGCTGATCGCGGACGCTTTGGCCTGGCCTATGAGGACCGTGTCGTTCCAGGAGCCCTGAGAGCTTGGTGCCAAGGTGGGCGGAGAGCCTGTGCACATCAGAGCTGGGGGTGGAGGACTCGGATCTTTGCTGGCTCTCTGATGACCTTCGTGCCGCTGCTGAGTGCTTCTGGAGGCCCAAATATGGCGGCCTTGAGCCCAGCGGTTGGTGTTTGTGTGATGGGAGAAAGCATCTGGTGGACAACATTCCCTTCCTGGAGCTCAGCAGATTGACCTGCTCGTCGTGAATAAGGGTTACTGGGCCACGGTCAAGCTGATGGGTGTATACACTGGCATTCAGTCCTTGGGGAGCCCATGATCACTTACAGGCAAGCGGGGGTGCTGTGTGGTCCTCTCTGAGCTGGACTGCGGTGAGGGTGGGGCTTGGGCTTAAGATCGACATCAACCCCCACTAAGAAAAGTTCTCGGAGAAAAATCTCAGTTTACCTTTGTGGTCTGGACGCCGCAGCTGCAGAGCCTGCGTTGTGGGCGGGTCCCAGTCTCGGGAGGTCCCTCTACCGCAGGCGTTGGGTGCTCACCCTCTGGGTGCAAGGCCACATTTGGAGAATGCTTCTGCTCTCTTGGTCAGAAACAGTGGCCTGAATGTGAATGCGGGCGTTAAGACAGGTGGGAGGAAACGGAGGGTTCTGGGTTCAGCAGGGCAGACAAGGCGTCATTATACTGCAAGACCTCAGCGGACAAAGGATTTCTGTGGACAGTGCGCGGGCTGGGAGGGCGGCCCAGAGTCTTCCTGGGGGGGCGCCGAGGATTCTGGGGGTGGGAAGAGGTAATTTAGGCTCACTAGTGTGGTGCTGATTCAGGAGAATTAACTAATTAAGGTCAACCATACTCGTTAACTCATGCCTGAATCCCGTCTAATGTGTCTGGATGACCATCTAGGCTTTGTGATTTCAACTTGGATTTGCCCCTCTTGCTTTATTGTGATTTCACATAGCTTCCGTTTCTGTACAAAAATGTTCACACCCACCTGTACACACATGCACTTACATATAAGCTTAAATGACTGTTCATTCTTTTTATGTATTTTTAAGATATTTAATTATGTGAGAGAGAGAGAGTGGGCAAGCCGGGAGCCTAATGTGGGGCTCAATCCTAGGACCCCACGATCATGACCTGAGCTGAAGTCAGACACTTCACTGGCTGACCCCCTGACACCCTGTGAGCGTTCCTCCTTAGAGGAATGGCTTCATCACGGCAGTGACAGATTTTCCTGGTCCTGCTGTCGTGTGTCCACTGGCCTAGGAACATTCCGGCGTTCATTTCAGCGGTGGAGCGAAGGCAATCTGGCTGGGATTTCCAGATCCACAGAGTGACACAGTGGTGGGCTCCCTGGGTTTCCTTTTTGCCTTGTTTATCCCTGAGTTGGAGCTGAAGAAGCTGGCAACCCAGAGATGCCAAAGGGAACAACAGAAAAAACAAGACAAAAGTGAAAGCCTGTTCATTTACCGAAGGATCAGGAGAGAGGTAGCCAAGTAAACAAACCTCTTAATTATGTATGTGTTTATTTACTTATTTTTTTATTATTTTTTAAAATATTTATTTTATTTTTTGAGAAAGCGTGTGCACTGTGCGAGAAGGAGGAGGGGCAGAGGGAAAGAGTCTCAAGCAGATCCCCCACTGAGCCCGATGTGGGGCTCGATCCCAGGACCCTGGGATAATGACCTGAGCTGAAATCAAGAATCCGCCTCTCAGCTGACCGAGCCACCCCGACAGCCCCTAACAAGCCTGTCAGCCCACAGCGGCTGCACTGCAGCCAGCCACTCAGAGAAAGCTGAGGCGCCCCTTCCCCACTGTCAAGATCTTGTAGGAGCAGGGGCTGTCCTCCCCCGGGGCAGCGATGAGCCCTCCCCCTGGGCGGGGCCTGTGGATGAGCCCTCCCCCTGGGCGGGGCCTGTGGATGAGCCCTCCCCCTGGGCGGGGTCTGTGGATGAGCCCTCCCCCTGGGTGGGGCCTGTGGATGAGCCCTCCCCCCGGGCGGGGCCTGTGGAGGCTGCATGGCCCGGGAGTCTGGACTTCTGCCTCCACCTGTCAGGAAAGAGAAAGAATGTGCCCCAGCCGCCCTGCCCCTCAGGCCCTGCTGGAGTGAAGGAACCAGCTCAAAAGGAAGCTTTAAGGAAGATCCAGAGTCTCATAGTGCAGGATGGAGATGTCCAGGTTTTAATAAAAGAAAACACTCATCATATAGGAAGCAGGGAGATCCCCAGCTGAGTCTGGGCCATCAGGAGTGGCCAGCCCAGGGCTGGGGCGGGGGTCGTGTTACCCCACAAGGGCTTGACAGCAGCCGCCCCAAGCCAGCTTCCGTGCACAGTCACGGACCCCTAAACAAGTGAAACAAATGGAGAGCCTCAGCAAAATCAAATTTAAAGGAGACCCACATGGGAATTTCTGAATGAAAAAAGTGCAGTAACAGAAGGCTCAGTGGGTACAGGTGGAGGGGAGAAGCAGGAAGCAACGGTGTGGGAAGACAGCAAACACTGGCCAGCCTGGAAGGCGGAGAGAGTGCAGAGGACGGGGACCAGAACCCGGTGGCCAGGGAGGCAGAAGAGCGACATCACGCTCTCCCAGTCCTGGGAGGACAGGAGAAAGGGTGGAGCTCACAGAGTCCTTAAAGAAACAATGACCGGGAGCTTCCCAAATTCGACCAGACAGAAACCTGCAGCTTCCAGAAGCCAAGAGAACCCCAAAGAGGATAAACCCAAAGAGATCCTTGCCAAGACACAAGATAACTAAATCCTGAAAACAAAAGACAAGGAAGACGTTTTGAAAGCAGCCAGAGGAAAAACCAAATCGGAATGACAGTGGTATCACATTTGACCCCATGGCGGTCAGAAACGAGGCATCTTCTTCAAGCGCTGAGAGTGAAGGTGAAGCATGCTGGTGTCTACTTCTTGCCCATCTTCTGTCCCAGGTGGCTCTGGAGAGACAGGCTCCTGTTGCATGTGCCTCCATGTGGAGTCCGGATTTCTTCTGTTCTCTTAATCTCACATAGTGGTGGGGCACTTGGGTGGCTCAGTTGGTTGGGCGTCTGCCTTTGGCTCAGGTCATGATCCCCAGGTCCTGGGATCGAGCCCTGTGTCGGGTTCCTGCCAGGCAGGAAGCCTGCTTCTCCCCCACCCCCTGCAAGTTTTACATGGGTAATAGTTTTTGTTTTTGGTAAAATTGTCTAGCTTGTGTTTTATATTTAAGTAAGGTTTATTGAATGTTTGCCTCTACGTAGTAAGATTCACTTTTTTTAGTGTGTAGTTAGGAGTTTTGACACATATGTAGAGTTGTATGACCACCATCAAAATACAAATCATTTCCACCACTGACGACAATCTTGTGCCCTGCGGAGTGTCGTCTGCTCACTCCCAGCCCCAGACAGCACCGACGTGTCTCCGTCTCTCGAGTCTGGTCTTCTCTAGACCCAGGGGATGGAGCATTTGGGGTCTGGCTTCTTTCACGCAACATATTTGAATTCCGCTGTGCTGTGGCGAGCATCCATCACCCCCCCAGCTGAAGGATACTTGGATTGCTTTAAGTTTTTGGTGATTGTGGTGATTATGGATAAAGCTACTCTAAATATTCACATAGAGGTTTTTGTGTAAACATAAATTTTCATCTCGGGTGAATTACCTACAAGTAGGGTATTGGGATTTTAGGGTCAGTGTAGGGCCAACACCAGCTGCCCCAGCACTGTCCGTGACGAGGTTAGTTTTTGCGTTTGCCTTTATTTGTGGCACGGTGTTCCATTTTCACCAACGGACTTGAATTTATCATGTAGCTAGTAAACACTCGGGCAGCTTTGTGAGGAAACTAGTGTGCTGCTTGTTTTTCCTCGTTTGATACAGACACAGGTAATTCTGCACGCGGTTCACTCATTCCTTTGCGGGTGTAGCGCTCCCGTGCCTGTCACAGGGCAGGGTGCCTGGCAGGAAGGCGGGCCCAGGCAGGAAGAGACCTCAGAATCGCAAGGTTTGGGTCTTCATTTCTTTTCTTGAACACATTTCATGGTTCGTTTTAGTCTCCACAGCATGTTTTAGAAAGGTCACTTGTGGAACTTGGTGAAAGCCGCTGTGGCCACTAATCCTTTGGTTTCCAGTAATAAATTATTCCCAGCCAGCATTCAAAATCCAGCGCTTCCCGAGCTCTGCCTTCCTGCTCCGAGTGAGCGAGTAGCCAAAATGTACGCACTTTCTGGTATTTGCATTTCCACATATGCCACGCTGAGCCTGTGTCTCCTGCGGGACGTCTCCTCCGTGCTTGCTGACTTGTCCCGTGGACCCGCAGGCTCTGGGTGTGCGAGGGTGGCTTCCCAGCTGGCCTGGCCTCTCGGGGTCAGCCCAGCTCCACACCGGCCTCGCCCTCCTCTTCGTTCTTAGCGAGGATCCCACGGCCTTAGAGCCCTGGGCACCGAGGAGCTTAGCTCTGACCTCCGTGGGCTTGCTGGCGGCAGAGGCGGGGCCAGCGTGGCCCTGCAGACGGTGGGTGGTCCGGCAGTGGAGCTGCTCCGGTCTCGGGTCCTGGCCAGACGGTGGCGTTCACAGGCCCATCGGTGCAGTGGCGGAGCAGGGGCCGGCGCCGGAGTGTGGCGACTGTCGTGTCCCTCCCTGCTCCGTGCTGCCTTTCTGTGTTCCGTCCAGTGACGTCATCTCAGGGGCGCTGTGCAGGCCGCCCCTGCTTTCGTCCGCTGGGAGGTCAGGGGGCCCTCCTGCAGAGAAGGCGCTTGCGAGGGGGGCATTTGTTGAGGGCCTTCCAGGTGGCTGATGTGCAGCCGTGCTGTCTGAGGCCTGGACCCTGTGAGCCACAGGGCCCCGTCTTCGCTCCCGGGGGCGCCCGTCACACCCAGTGCCTTACAGCCACTTCCTGTGGCCGGGATTGGAGGCCTTAGGCATGCTGGCCGGAGGCTGTGCGCTTTGCTCAGGCCGTGCTGGGTGTGGGGCCGGGATTGGAGGCCTCGCCTCTGCGGCATGCTGGCCGGAGGCCGTGCGCTTTGCTCAGGCTGTGCTGTGCCGGGTGTGGGCCGGGATGGGAGGCCTGCTGGGCATCAGAGGAAACAGACTTTCCTGCGCTGCGACCCTCAGTGGGTGTGGCTGGGCCCCTCCCGGGTTCCCGCCACCCCGAGAGCTGCAGGGCACAGACAAGGCTGAGACCCGAGGCCAGCTGTCCCTGCTCAGAGGGCACAGACGTGGCCGCCCCAGACAGAGCAGCCGACCGAGGGCCCGCCCGGCGGCCAGTGTGATGAATCAGGACACCTCTAGGACCACAGCTGGTGGTTGGCTTCTACAGCTCGTGGCCTCCGGGGAACCGGCAGTGAGCAGTCGGATGTCCCTTCCGGAATAGGGTGTCAGCCCCCCGTGCTCACTCGACTCCTCATGCTGGACTCGTTCCGTGGACCCAGAGGATGTGTGACCTGTCCCTACGGCGTCTCCAGCTGGAGGGCGGCCGGCCGGGGAGGCACCCGGGAGCCTGGCGCGCTCAGCCTACCAGGGCGTCCATCCGGCCACAGTGTTGGGTTCAAGGCCGGTCCCAGAGGCCATGGGAATGCCATCCGTTTGCTGGAGCATTGTTTGGGAAGTAGCTTTTCTTTTTTTTTGTAGAGTAACAAAAGACCTTTTCTTTCTTAGCTGCTCCTGTGTTTATTTGTAAAACTGTTCTAGTGGGAGTGACCCTCGGGAAGGGGGGCAGCGGGCCAGCCTCCTCCTGGCTCAGACCTCACCCGTCTGCATGTCTGTGTGGAGTCGGGCTGTGGGCATTCTCCTGCCCTCCCCCACGATGTCCGTTGTGTGTGTCCTTTGTTATCATGAGAAATCCTGCGTCCTCTTCAAAGAATGTCCCCTTCTTCTGATGTCAGCCCCAGTAACTGCTTTTTAACTGCTTTTTACCAACATCGCGAAGACCCAGAAGAGCTGTTGGATGTGCTTTTGAGTTTCCATGCTGCCCCGAGGACCCTCTACCTCGCCCTGGTGCCCTGAGTGCTCAGCGCCTACAAGTCCTATCGCCGCTGAGCTGCGGGCGGCTGACCTGTGTTCCCAGAGAGCTGCTTTCTTAGTCTCTCTGATGGCTTTTCTCTCTGCAAACACACGCGCAAACTGTATTTTGCTGGGAAATGCGGCAGATGTGGGATAATTGCCATATGTCTGTTTTTTCCTTTATTTCTGAAAATTAGCGGTACAGCTCGTTTTTTAAGATTTTATTACATATTTGACAGAGAGATCACAAGTAGGCAGAGAGGCAGGCAGAGAGAGGAGGAAGCAGGCTCCCCGCTGAGCAGAGAGCCCGATGCAGCCTCGATCCCAGGATCCTGAGATCATGACCTGAGCCGAAGGCAGAGGCTTTAACGCACTGAGCCCCCCAGGCGCCCCAAGAATGTAGTGTGGTTATTTTTTTAAAGAGGAGTATGTATTTATCTATTTAGTATTCTTTAAGATTTTATTTATTTGTCAGAGAGAGAGAGCGCAAGCAGGGGGAGCAGCAGGCAGAGGCAGAGGGAGAAGCAGGTTCCCCAGTGAGCAGCGAGCCTGACGCAGGGCTCGATTCTAGGACCCTGGGATCATGACCCCAGCTGAAGGCAGAGGCTAACGACTGAGCCCCCAGGTGCCCCGGCGTGCAGTGCTCCAACCACAGTTGCCTCGCTGTCGTCCTCGTGTTCATTTTGAATTCTGCCGATCTGTTTTCCTACTTAGCCGTGAGAGGTCTTAATTTCCTTAGTGGGAGTCGTCACAGGCGGCAGGGGCGGTGGGTAGGTAAACACTTACACCGGATGCCCGAAGCCTTTTCTTTCGGGTTACGCCCCAAATGCTTGCTGTGCTTGAAGGTCAGCGTTGAGCTGTGAAGAACAGCTTGAGGGGGCCGCCCTTCGTGCCGCCCTGGGACCCTGTTGCAGCGGCCTCCCCGCAGTGAGGCTCCATCGCCGATTTTGGCCGAGTAACAGCTGCCGCTTACCTAGTGCTTCCTGTATCCACCAGGGCTCTTCCCGCTCTGTCTGTGTGCTAGCTCCCGGGTCGTCCCAGGACCCCAAAGCCCAGAAGTGGCTGAGCCAGGCAGACGGCCCACGGCTCTCTGCACGTGGCCACCCAGCGTGTGTGTCCTTCACAGAGGTGACCTCCAGCGTGCGGGAGAGTCGGCCTCTGACGTGCTCTGAGCAGCACACACGCGATGGGACCCTGCGTGCCACCGTGCGCCTGTCTGGGGCCAGCACCCTATGGTGCTAGGGCAAAAATATTTTCAACCTTCGGGCCACCTGTATCATAACTAACAGCAGTTGTGTCCCCGCTCTCCTCCCACGTCCGGTTCCCCGAGCACTCGGTGCCTGAGGTTGTGTTCCCGTGCAGGGCCCTGGACGGTGTACAGCCCCGGGCTAGCCCTTACACGGGGTCCTGAGTCCCTCACCCGCTGACTCGGCTGTGCGGGGCCTGGGAGCCTGTGTCCGGGAGGGCCCGTGGGACGCTCTGCCCACAGCATGCGCTCGTGGCCTGGGGCGGGGGCCGGCCAGCACTGGGGAGGGACGCACAGGCCCTGGGGCCTGTGGTGTGAACGTTCAGCCTGGCCCGTTTGCAGGCGCTCAGGATTGGCCCCGCCAGGGCCGTGTCCCCGCATAGACCTCGGGGACCTGCTAGTCGCTGTGGTCCTGGGACATTTCCTGAGGTGAGTCAGGCTGCCCGGGGCGCCAGCTTCCAACTCACGGCTGCGCATTTTTTTCCCGCTGAATCAGTGGGGCCGGTTTTCTGTGAGGACATTGTCCTCTCCGTCTCTGAGTTTCAGCTGCCTTGTCCTCAAATCGTAGCAGTGGTTTCCAGGCCGGTTCTGAAGCTCAGTTAGGACGGTGGGCGGGAGGGCCCCGTGGGGCTCACTAGACGCACCCCCGGGCGTTCTTCCTTCCCCGGGGGCCCAGCGGGGACCCTCAGTGCTTGTGAGGATGGGGACACCGTCCTTGTTCCTGACTCATGGCTCCTCACTGACCTGCTAAGGACTTAACTGCTGGGGTCACTGATGGGCGTGGTCTGGGTCAGACGTGTGATTTCACGCATGTTGCCGAATGGGAGTTCCAGCTTCTTGTCAGAGACCGAGCTGGAGTCAGATTATCCAACACGGATAAGGAACTTGAGAGTAAACTGGTTGTTGGGCGCCTGGGTGGCTCAGTGGGTTAAAGCCTCTGCCTTCGGCTCAGGTCATGATCTCAGGGTCCTGGGATCGAAGCCGTGTAGGGCTCTTTGCTCAGTGGGGAGCCTGCTTCCTGCTCTCTCTCTCTGCCTGCCTCTCTGCCTACTGGTGATCTCTCTCTGTCAAATAAACAGATAAAATCTTAAAAAAAAAAAAAAAAAAAAGAATAAACCGGTCACATGTTGGCCAAAGTCTGGATGCCGTAAGGATCGTTGCCTCTGCCGCAAGAATGCTGGATATAAAGGGGCCGCTCCGGAACGTTAGAGGGCATGCTCTAGAGTCTCTGCCCTCCCCACACACTGCTCTGTACTTTGTTCTTGGGGCCTGAGGGGAGGGTTTTGTTGTCTTCTACTTGGTGCTGATTCTCGGTTTCGCGCCTGTCTGAGCTTGAGGGCTTCTGTGTGGCCCCCTTCAGGTTCCCTCTGGTCCCATTCCGTGTCCGGAGCGAACGCTCAGGTCAGCGCCGTGCCCCTGCCATGTGTTGGATGCCGCGCGGAGCTTAGGGATGAGCAGGGAACCAGAGTCTTGGGACCTCCCACGGGTACAGACGTGTCCGCAGGCCGAGGGCTTGTACTGTCCCCTTGTGCTGCGAAGGAAAGGCGAGCGTGGTGGGACTGGTCCTTGTTTGGATTTGAGGGTATGGTGGCTCAGGGTCCCCGTGGAAAAGATGGTTCTGCCTCCCTTTGCACATTCATTTCCTTGTCCCTGACGTATGTCCTGTGTCACTCTGTTCTCGCTGTGTCATCATGGTCACACACGACCCTGTCTCGCTGACGTCTTTCAGTCAGTGATCACATCTGCCTGGCTCCCTCGTTCAATGAACTAAGTGAGATTTTAACATATGTTTACTTTTTTTTTAAAAGGCTCCATGTCCAATATGGAGCTCAAACTCGTGACCCCGAGATCAAGAGTTGTGTGTTGTGCTAAGCCTGCCAGGAGGCTCAGTGTTGACTGTGTCTCTTTGGGAGTCATGATTTTGCTTTTTCTTGAAAATTGCCTTTTAACATTTCAGAGTAGCATTGCTCTAAAAAATGCTCAAGGGGCGCCTGGGTGGCTCAGTCGGTTAGACGTCTGCCTTTGGCTCAGTCATGATCCCAGGGTGCTGGGATCGAGTCCCACGTCGGGGGGGGGTCCCTGCCCATCAGGGGGCCTGCTTCTCCCTCTGCCCACCATTCCCCCTGCTTGTGTTCTTTCTCTATCAAATAAATAAATAAAATCTTCAAAAAAAATGCTTGACCAAATCTCATCCTTTTAAAAATTTTTTGAAAGATTTTACTTATTTATTTGACAGAGAGAAACGCAGCGAGAGAGGGAACACAAGCAGGGGGAGTGAGAGAGGGAGAAGCAGGCTTCCCGCGGAGCAGGGAGCCTGATGTGGGGCTCGATTCCGGGACCCTGGGATCATGACCTGAGCCGAAGGCAGAGGCTTAACGACTGAGCCACCCAGACTCCCCAAATCTTATTCTTTTTCTAATAGAATTTAGATGCCCTCCATTGCTTTTATTATTTTTTTAAACATTGAGTTTATTTGAGAGAGAAAGAGATCGAGAGCAGGGGGAGGGGCAGAGGGAGAAGCAGACTCCCCGCTGAGCAAGGAGCCTGATGTGGGACTCAATCCCGGGGCCCTGGGATCATGACCTGGGCTGAAGGCAGATGCTTTACCAACTGAGCCACCCCGGTGCCCTCCATTGCTTTTAAAAACCCTTACTCTCTGGCATTTCCCTACGCAGAGTAACTATTCCACCATCGGTGTTAGGAGCCGCTTACTTCTTGAGGGTCTTTGAGCAGCTGCGTGAACGCTCCGGGCCTCTGCTTCCAGATCCGTGGGATGGGCCCCATGCCGTGGGGGAGGACAGGCTGCACATGTGTGCAGGTAGGCGGATGAGTGTGTGCACGCGTGTCGAGCTTGACGCCCCGCCTGGCACGGGAAGTGGAATCTCAGAGTTGGCGTCGCAGTGGAGGGAGCGCGGACGGGTGTGGTTAGCAGAATCGGGGACACTGGTGGGGACACTGAGGCCCACGGACACTGTGTCAGTAACCGAGGGCGGAGGAAGCAGTTCCTCCTTCCGGACTGGCTGCTGCTTCTCCTACAACATGGAAAGCCAGACCGAGTGCCGGATGTTTTAACTGCTTCCCGAGTGTGTGTCCCAACTGGAGCTCTTCTCCCATGAGGACCTTCGCCTTTCCCAGAGCTTTGCAAGTAGCAGGCTCATGCGCGATTGTATCGTGTCTGTGGACACTTTGTTCCCATTTTTCAAAGCTTGTGGACCTGTTGTTTGCTTAGCCGTGTGCCCCTCCTGCAGCACCAGCGAAAGCACATTCCAAACCTAATTAATTTCCGATCTGATTAACTCTGGTGGGTTACCATGTAGCCACGGCGCCTGCGCCCAAGAGGGAAGCCCTAACACCTGGCGAGTGGCTCCCTTCAGCTTGAGCCACCTGCAGCCACCTCGCCCCCCCCCCCCCCCGAATGTGACCAGAGTCTCCGGAGTCTCAGGAGAAGGCGCTAGAGGGGGGCAGTGCCAAATGTCACACCCAGGCTGGAGTTATTGCAGACTTAGCTATGCCTCATGCCGGCCTGATGGGAGCTGCACCTAGACTACAGAGGCTTTGCAGCCTTGCTTCCAGAAGGGAGGAGGTCCGTGGGGCAGAGAGTCCAGGTTCTGACCTCCCGGATCAGATCTCCAGGTGGACGGGCCGCGCTGGGCTTCTTGCTGCCGCCGCAGGAGTGAGCTGTGAGGGTCCAGACCAGCAGGGACTCGGCCTTTTGGGTTTTCTGGTGTTCTTAGTAGGTGCTGTTTTTCACATGCAGTTCTGTCTCTCTGTCCATCTATCTGTCATCTCTCTAAATATACAGTTTTTTATTTTTAAAGATTCTATTTATTTACTTGAGAGAGAGAGACAGAGATAGTGACAGAGATAGAGGGAGTACGAGCAGGGAGGAGCAGGGAGGAGAGGGAGGAGAGGGAGGAGAGGGAGGAG